>JAWZYV010001113.1:0-17322 GCA_038373885.1 Cheiracanthium punctorium
TCACCATTCCGTTCACTATAATTATTCACTATTCTGTACATTGGGGCCGTTTAATTAGATCAAAATTTTATTTGCCCAATATGTGTCCCTGAGTTCTGCAACATATCTGACAAAATTCAAAGCTTTATATATTTTCAAAAGCAAATGAAACTCCCATCAACCATAAATATTACATTTACGCAGTTACGCAAATAAATAAATTTTCGGTGTCATGTCACATTATATATACGGATTAAATCCGAATTTTTATCATTTCAAATAACTATATGAGTTAATATGGTAACTAATATATGTACTAATATGGCAATATGCAACTAATTGCTTTTGTTAATATTAATTTTCAATAACTAGTATTAATGTTACTAAAAATATGGTAAAAATTCGCAGTCCTTAATTTTGCGAGACTCCCGAGACGTCTCGCGCGAGACGCGAGACGAGACAGGCAAGTTCTGTGCGAGACGCGAGACGAGACAAAGTGGTTGCGAGACGAGATGAGACGCGAGACGAGACAGAGGTTTACCACTGCGAGACGAGACGAGACAGCCGTATTTCTCGTCTCGCGCGTCTCGCGTCCATCCCTATGAAAGATGAATCAGAATAATTTGTCATGCAATTTCTGTGCTTCTCAAAGTGTTTTCTTAACTTACTCAGTATATACCTATTGGCTTGTCCGAGAGTAGAGCTTGTATAGTAACATTGTGTATCGCACTAAACTAAGTTTGTTTTTGAAATTTGTATAGAACTTTATCATGAAAAGTCTTAAATTCTCTCATAACGAAATATTTAATATAATGGGCACCGTTAATAACATTTTTCAAGAGACAGTACTAAAAACTTAAAAAAAAAAAACATGAAGGAAAAATCAACATTGGGGGTGTCTGTTCTTGGAGAGGATGCCTTGAGCGAGGTCACTTTTAAGGGGTTCTAACGCGCATTCACGTTATATTTCGAGAAAACCGCCCAAAAATGTAGGCCGTCAGATCGACACCCGCGAGTAGACAAGAACCTTGGTTCTTTACGCTTCATGCATCTACCATATTGACTGTGCTATCCACTCGCCCATATGGCCGGACCGTTACAGAATAAAACCTGCCTTAAGTAAACCCTTAACTAAGCATAAACTTATTATTTAAGAAAATATTTCTTGGTCCAGTGAACACTTAGTCTATTTCTATATAATTTTTATTCAACGGAAAATGAAGTAAACAGAAAGTCTTAAACAAAAGTATGTCTTTCTATTTAAGACAAGTTTTATCGTATAACAATAAAACTTAATTTCATCTATACCCTATTTAATTTTCGATTAAAATTATTTTCAAATGAAATTTAGTGTAATATGTATAGGCAAATCCGAAAGGTTCAGTTAAATACTATTATGTACCTTCATAAACATGTATCAAAATCATAGAAACTCTTATCGTTATTTAAAGTTTAAATCCTACTTTAATAGATACATGTATCGACTAAACGTATATTTATTTAGCATTTTAGTCGATATATGTATCGACTTTGATAAATATATCTTTTCAATAACTTGCTTAAAAATAGACTACCTTGTAAATGATTACAGAAAGCATGCATGTAGGTTTTATGAATGATAAAATAATATTTATTTGACTTCGATGCTCTACTTGTGGTAAACGAAATCTCGTTTTGAAATAGATTTGGATCTCCATACTCGAAGAAAAGAACGCGTAAATGCGTAAATAAGAGTTTTCTTCCGGAAGAAAACACATTCAACGGAAATCTCTTTTTTAAGTGAAACTGCTTCGATTTAACAATAGCCGTGCATGACCCCCAAACTTGACCCCTCCACATGCTGGGTGGATTTTCTGCCTGCTGTATAAGGGACCATCTATAGGATTTTTGTTGCCCAAAAAGAGCTCTGAGAGGAATGGGAGATTCGGGAAGAAATCAGGGGGCATAAAGGGGAAAGTAGTTTTTGACAGGTTGGCGGTTTGGCTGCGCGGAGAGTGAGACTAAACCTTTTATCCATGGATTGAGCAAGTATCCGAGATGTGAAAATAAATATATGCTGACCAATTTTCAATGGCTCTTGAAGGAAAAGAATTAAATTGGAAGATCGTGTTTCAGGGGGTCGTAGACAAATTACGAAAGACAACAATGATTGCGTGAATACATAATAATTTTAATATTACTAATACTATACAGCCTCCTAACAACTTCGTTTTAAACATATCTCTGAGCCTTTTTATAATGAAAGGCCGCATCTTTGTCCATCACCTAATTAATGCAAAGAACCATTTTACTAGCTAGAATTTTTTTTGTACGGGGTCCGAAAAAAAAGTTAAAATATGCATTTATTTACATTTAATCTAATGAGAATTTAATTGAGACCATGCAATTCTGTACCTTTTTTTACATAACTTTGTAATTTATCCTATATGTCTATAATCAATACTTAAGGAATAAAAGCCTAAATGTGTTTTTGGGACACTCTGTATACTCAATCATTTCGACGTATTTTCATTTGTAAGTCGAACATCAACTGCCTTGAATTGTGAGTGAAAATTATAAGATATTCTAAGCTCGCCAATGTAGCGAGCAACCAGCCAAAAATGGACGTGAAACCGCGAAGGGTTACTTCCCACACATCGGCACGCCAAGGGCCAAGAGATCGCCAACAATTTCACCCCCTTTTCAAGAAGGATCAGTCGGTGACCCTGCAGTTCTAGACTCACGGAAAATATCACGAGGTTGGCCCCCGTTCTAAAGAGGAAAATGCGAAAAGCGAGAGAAAAACTGCAACCCATAAATTTCTTTAATCAGTGTCATTGTGAAAGTCGTGTGTCCACAGATTTGAAGTGCAGTATTTTGCAATGAATTCCAATTATTAATGAAGTGACTAAGCAAGGGTATAATAAGAGTTCTTTTATCAGTAATAATAATTAAAAATTGTCTTCAGAAGAAATATTTAAAAATGCTAGAAGCATCTTACTATCGCATGTTTAGAATGCTGTATAAAGTTCTTTTTTTTCCCCCTCTTTCTTTTTCTTTTCTTTTTTTTTAATATTGGACTTTAAAATCTTTTTCACTGTTTTAAAGTTCGCTAATTTCAATTTAAAGTGCGTGCTCAGGAAGAAAAAAAAAATAAAATAAAAATAAGGGAAATTTGAAAGCTCTTTCAGTGCTCACCTGGAACCCAGAGATTTCCTAAGCACAACTCCGGACACTAGCGAAGTATTCAAAAATCCATCTAGGAAGCAACACTTGTCACACAAGGGGAAGTGTACGCTATTTCAATATGTGACAACACGGAACAGGTTAAACCCGAGTTCAAGATTAAAATAATTTTGGAAAGCAAAGAAATGACGAATCTCCGATATAACATTTAGCTATATTTATTGCCGCCTGCTTGAATTTTTTTTTTTTTAATCCTTCAGTGTATTAAATTATATTTATTCGTATTTTATCAATAATTTATTCTTATTCTAAACTTAAGACCGGCATCCTATTACTATTCGAGAAGAACTATTCATTGGGCTTTTTAGTTCTTAATTTTCTTTTAAAGTTTATTATTATTAATAATTTTTAAATAAAATATAATTATTAATAATAATAGTAATTGTTATTATTAACTCTGCTGTTTTTCACGTTTTTTAAATCTTTAGAATTTCCTAAATCTCTTTTACAGCAAATTATAAGATATTTAATTCGCGGGAATGAAAGTCTGTTTACGATTTCTTTTGGATGTCACTTTAAAGAACAGTCCAGTCGCAAGCTATAATTTTTCCCAAGATTAGGAAGGGGGGGGGGAAAAGTTGGAACGCTTATGAATTTTTTTTTTTTTTTTTTTTTTTTCGCATACAAATTAAAAACTACAAACACTGAAATATATGTGCAACTATAAATATTAGTTTCACGTAGATCTCTCTTTGCTAAATGTTTGAGTTTTGTCAGTCAATGAAAAAAATGTTACTGAATGGCAAAATGATCACAATATTTATCTTAACTTATTCTTCAAAATAAATCGCGAAAATGTGTATATTTTAAATCTGAAATTTATTGTTGGGAGGGGAGGGGGGAATACAGAAAACACACACCCTTTTTTATATACATGAATAAAAATTAAAAAAAATAAAGTTTTTATTGAAGAGTTACAAGCTGTCGAACAGTACAATCTATGAAATAAGATTGAATAAATAATAGTATCGATTAAAATACGTTTTAACCAATACTTTATGCATTCTAGATTACTTTTTTAATACGATAGGAGGGGGGGGGTGGCAAACATGGGATTCTTTCTCTATTTTTATTTTCATATGTATTTTACTTTTACAAGTAGTTCAGCAATTCAATTTTTTCTTCCATTAAAAAGCAGTGGCGAATCTAAAGGTCGTTTCTCTCTTGAACCAAAATCTGCCAAGTTGTTAAGGAGTTTAATCTACCATTGAACCTAAGTTTAACCTGTTCGGAGAAGCAGAACCTATTCTAGATCGCCGGCCGTCCACGTGTAAATTAAAAATTGGCTGCATCTTTTTACAAACAGTATGATTTAGTTTTTCCCCCGCTGCCCTTAAACTTGACTGCCCACTTGCTGTGCACCATCATGCTCACGCTAGGATCGGTCCTGCGGAGAAGACTCCCCTTCTGTCATCTGAGTTCCTTTAAAGCAGATGTCTGAATGCTCCCCTGGAAAACTGCGAATGCGTACGTACAACTCTGAGCACTGAGCCAACGCCAGGGTCAGATTTGCATAGTTGAGGACTTGGGTAGAGGTACTTGTGTGTGTGGGGGGGGGAGGGGGGCTACACAAGAACTTACTGTAAATTATACTTTATATTGAATCTAATTTATTCACTCTCAAATCACCCATACATGTGAACATTTACTTTACATTAAATTTTGGAACACGGCAATCATGTTGATAAAGAATTCCTTAGGTTACTAGCATAAAATGTTTCGATTGAATGAAATTCGTTTCTCTGAAAAAACACAAGAATAAAAAATGAAAAGAAAACAATGTTTCAGACAGTTTTTTTTAACGTTCCTCTTTCTAGAACATAAAAATTTATGAAAGAAAAATGACAAGAATTTCCCCTAATTTCTTTTCTTTCTTTCTTTTTTTTTTGGGGGGGGGGGGGGTCAAACCCGTTATTAGTTATCTTAACAGACAGTATTAAATTCATACATTTTTACTTGAATTGCAACTATCTTTATACTTAAAAAAATGTAAAGGTAAATTAATTAAATTAAATTTTAAGTAATTTTAATAGATATAACTCGATATCTAACATTTACTTTGATTATCAGGTAGAAGCCAGTTCTTTAAAGTATTTGAAACATAATTTTAGTAGATATTTCGATAGCAGATGGAAAATTGGAGAGGTGGGGGGACGACTAGAAAATGGAGGCCCAGGGCACTTGCCCCGAATTCCCTACCATAAATCAGCCCTTGGCCAAAGCGGAGTTTTCAAAAATCAATATGGGAAGAAACACCGGTCATCTTTTCAATATGAGACGGGACGGAACAAGTTCAACCCGAGGTCTAGGTTATAAATGAAAATTTATATATTAAATCTCCGCTAAAACACTTAGCCATAATTATTGTCCCGTACTTGAAAATTATATGAACTCTTCAGGGCATTAAGTTATATTTATACGTTTTAAATTATTTATTCTTATTCTAAACTTAATTCAAAGATCGGCATTTGGTGGTTTTATCATTCAAGAATTTTTTTTTTTTTTTTTTTTTTTTTTTAAGCGGATATTATTATTAGTATTAGTATTCATGATAATTATTAACAAACTGCTAGATTGACATTTTTCAAAGCTTCAGAATTCACTAAATCTCCATTAGAACAAAATATTAGAATTTAAATTCGCGACAGTGAAAGTCCGTTTGCTATTGCTTTTGACCATCTCACTTCTGTAGGAGCTTTCAAAGAGCAAGCAGTAATTATTTTTATTTCCAACGTTTGGGGGGGGGGATAGCCAGAGTTGACTCTTTTGAGCACCGGGGAGAGTGTGAGGGAACGTCCTCTAAGTGAAACTGTACTCCCCCTCTCTGAACAACGGGGGATGAGGGGGAGAAAAGCAATAAACTTAGGTTTACCACTGCCGATCTGTGCGAAGATACGGAAGCGGTGTTATGGAGCCAGAATACTACCTAGCAGCTTCGCAGCTTTGTCTTTGCCCTCGGAGAACCACCTTAAGCGAAATCGTTAGAAACATCTAAACACGCCAAAGTAGCGAGCAACGCGCTAAGGATAGTGGCCAGGTGAAACTGAGAAACCAGAATGATCGACTACTGAAAGACAAAGAACTAACTTTCTGGGTCATGTTTATCTAAAGAACCGGAGAAAATGAATCCCAAAGAGGCTGCAAAAGAATAAAGGTAATGTACTCTGAGTTTTGCCCGAATTTTGATTATTAGATGTAACAGGTTTACTTCGCGTGTCTTTTGTTGTTCAAAACCGAAAATGAAAGGAAATTGTTCCGACTAGCTGACATTAAATCGGCCTTTGGTCGGCAGTTATATGACAACTTCGATCCGTACTTAAAATTTTTCTCATTTATACAGGTAGTTTGTACAGTCTCAATTATGCAGAAGAAGAAACCCTCTCCTTTGCAGTAAAAATATGTTCTAAAATATTTCCGGGGAAATATGAAAAATCTGCTTTCAATCGGGACGCCAGCATTATTTCCGTAAATTTACGTTCAAAAATGTTTCTAGAATTTTAACGTGCTTAATTTATTTCTCCTCCAGTTTTATTTAATAGTAATTAAAAAAGGGGGGGCGGCGGAGAAAACGTGTTAAAATTAAGGGATTTATTTTATTTATTTATTTATTTTTGAGAGAGAGGGATTCAGAAAGTTTTTATTTTATGTGTTTTTTATAAAGCACAATCTGTTTATAAATGTAAAACATTAAAGTACAGTCAATGGCGTACCCCAAAAGTCGAAGGTCACCCCGAAAATATTTTTCTAGGGCCCTCTTTGAATAATTTGTGTAATTACCAGTTTTTCATGCAATCCTTTGCATTTATGATGCAAAGTGAATGAATATTTATAATTAGAAAAATTTGAAAAAAAAATGTAACAAATGCTAGCTTTGTAAGTTTAAATTTATCTTAAATGTACGGATACTTAAATATATAATCATAAAAAAGATTTTTTAAAACATAAATCAAGTATTTTGTTAATAGTTGATGACACTTTTATTAGGAACTAGCAAATAGCCCGTTCTTCGCTAGGGTAGAATCACTTTTTTTATTTATTTTGTTTGAACATATAAAACCTTTTATGAAACTTTTAGATGAGACAAAATTTTGCTGAACATTATATCTTAGAAAAGTCAAACATAATGAGTAAGTGGGTACGTGCAAGATTTCGTAAATAGAAGCAGTTGGTGCTTTTGTAAATGTCACTTGTTAAAGATTTGTACTACCCTAGAAGGAACTGTTGAGAAGTTTCGGAATAGATATTTTTTAGATATTTTTTATGCTTAAATTTAGGCTAGAAATAATTTTCAAAGCTTAAATACTCAAAATCGACGTTTTGTTGTATGTAAAGTACTTCTTTAGTTTTTTGTGAGATTAGGCAATATATTACCAAAAACTGCAATTTTTGACACGCATATTAGTAGGTACAGTTAAAAAAAACCTGTTATTTAAGGAGCTTTTAAAACCGTGACGTAGGCATTTGCAATCTCACTTGAAATTTAAAAGTTAATTATAACTTCCACTGAAAACAAGGAAGATCAATTTAAAAATTGGTGACTCACGAAGATTAAAATAAATAAATAAATATATGTTAACTGTTCTATGTTTATCAGGATTTGACGTTACGGAATTATTTCAAGTGTGACGTCATCTTTTCATTACATGTTATCATAACTCTGCTAAAGTCACTTTTAAACTTTTGACATCAAAATCACCTGAATCATGCTTGTTGTAGCTAGCTTTACACAAAAAATCTCATATTGGTCACATTTATTTGATAGGATATTGGAAGAGATCTTTAAAATTGAAAATTCGAAAAATTTCTTTAAAATTCTTAGAACAGGTAGATTTTCGAAATTATATTTCGATATCTCTTTACTAATCTGTGCACATTTTCAAGCCGATCGATCAAACAAACTAGATTTATATCCTAGATAGACAAACTTAAACATTTATACATGTAATATTACTAGTTTATAAGGATCATGTATTTATTTAAAGTATCACATCAGTAAATCAAAGAATATCGTATTACGGTCATTTTCAAGTAAAGGGCTATCGGGAGTTATATGGGAAAAGGAATAAACGCTATGAGAAATTACACTGTAAATTTTTGGATGTCTTCTGCTCTATTTTTCTGCCGGTTCTTTCTAACAGGGATCCGTAACTTAACGTAATGCGCGTTATAACCAATTCGTTATTCGTTACAAATCATAACGTTATTCACAAGCCGAATAACGTTATTCATACCGTAACTTTCAAATCGTTCTTCACGAAATAACGTTATAATCTATAACGTTAATGATTTGAGAAATCAGTATTCGGTTACTTGACCCAAGAGTTCTCGGGGAGTAACGTTCTATTTAATAACGATATTCAACGTACACTTAATATAACGTTATTCTTTTCTGTGCTATACATAATAACTCTAAGAACAGTAACAGAATGCATTCGGTTAATCATGTTAACCGTTTAGTTTATAACGTTAAACTCACATAACTATTTGATAACGATACAGTATGAATTAGTTAGAATATAACCTTTCGTTCAATAACAATTTAAATACGGTATGAGACCATAACGTTAAAGGAACAGAACGACATCTTCATACCGTTATAACGCAATAACGAAATGCCATTCATATTGACACAATCCGTTACAAAATATAACAAATTGGTCCAATATATTTAAATACGGTATAAGATCTAACCGTTCGAGTAACCTAAAAATTTTGATCCGAATCATCGGCTTTTCTGACTGAGAGGAGGGCGAATGAAAGGTAAAAGTATTGAGTGGTTCACGCCCCACACTACGGAAACACAGGATACATGCAAGGACTGATTTTCAGCATGGCATTCGGGGCAATTGCCTGGGCCCCCAACAATAAGGGGCGCTCCCAAATAAGCCTTTAACTTGCACATTTTGAATTTAATTTAAAATGAACAGGGTAGATACTAACAGTGGCGGATTCAGAAAAAATTCTGGAAATGGAGCAAAACGTTTGGCTCATATTTCTGGTAAATAAATTCACTTGAATTTAAAAAACGAAGTCAATATTCTACACTGTAATTTTCAGGTGGGACGTGTTCCTGTGTCCCTCCCCCTGGATCGCTGACAATGTATAATGAAGAGGATTTTTTTTTTTTAAAGCTGCTACTTCAGCTAGATTATTTTAGTTAAGTATTAGGGGTCAAAGATAATTTTTCGTACTGTGATTGTATTACCTTTTATTTTTTAATAAAAAGATAACCTTTTGTGGACACAGTCAGTTTCAGCATGTCACTTTTTTACAATATTAAAAAAATTGTTTAAAGTGTGAATGTCCAGCGTTTTGTCCTATTATGCGGCTGTCAATCTAACAGTGTTGAGTTTTGGTCGCTTTTATCCAGTTACAGCGTGAATACGGGTTAGAACCCTTTAAAATGTCCTTCGACCAAGGCACCTTCTCTCTTTGGCAGATAGCCCTTGCGTAGCTTCGCCACAATACAATACAACAGAATTCGATGCAGGGTGGTTTGCCCGTTTCAAGTCTGGTGACATTAGCTTGGAAGATAAGCCAGGACGAGGTCGACCATCGGATTTTGACGACCAGGCACTTTTGGCAGACTGGAAGGGAGCGAAAGCTGGGACTGTTCCGCCCGATGGGGAAAGGGAAAAACGCCTGATAATTATGCACCGACCTAATAATTTTAAAAGTTAAAATAATTAGTAGTTGTTCTTTCTTTACTTTAAAGAAATGTAAAAAAGTGACATACCGATGTTGACACCGCCCCTGGAAAGGTTAAATTGTAGGTCTATTTAAAAAAAATTTTTTTAAAGGAAGTGTGAGTTAAGGGCTTAGCTAGGTGTACGTATCCTCCTAACACCGAAATTTTTAGATCAGTCAGTGTTAGCATTCGATGCAGGTATGTGAGTATGTGTATATCGTATGTGAGTATTTTGCTGAGGCAAATCTAAAAGACGGGTATCTGCTTAGTGTGGGGCGTTGCCTTGGGCGAGGTCTTTTTCAGAAATTCGAAGCATATTCGCGTAACATCTGGCAAAAATCGCCCAAAACTTCAGACCGTTAGATAGACGCAGTTGCCTGGTAGTCTGGATTTTAATACTTTAGCAATCCACCATACTCAATGTTTTATTCATTTGGCACGGTGCAACCTCATAAGCATTTAGATTTTTATGCCTTGCGAAAATTACGTTTATTTATACACAACTCTAATGCATAACTCCTTCGAAAGAAACTACTCTCTGCACTGTCGCAAGATAGTGGAATGAAATCCAGAATCACTGATCTAGTGCTATCAGGAATGTTAATATATTTGAAAAGACATACATATTTACGTGTTATGTAACATCATATGTAACATCATTGATCTCATGAACTCCAATTATGTACCAATCATCCATTACTTTTATGTTTTTTCTTGTTTTTTTTTGCATACCATTTCTTTTTTGAAGAAAGGGGGGGGGAAATGATGTTGAGTGCGGAGATAGTACTTTCTTAATGTGCATGCAAATTATGTCTTCCCCTCCCCTTGAAGGAAGTCTGCGTACGCTACAGTGGCGCGTGGATGTACCCATATTTTACGTTAGCCATACTGCTCAAAAGGGTTATAATTAAAGGTCCAATAAAAAATAAAATGGTGCAAAACTATGAAACTGCTACGATAAAAAAAAATATATTGCTATTACGCAAATGTGATGACTGATTTTCGGAATACTATTTTGTCATTTCTCTCATGTGTCAATGATCCTCATCTTTAAGTCTATCGCATTTTTACTTTCCGAACATATATGGAAAGTATTGTAATCATGAAAATATTCGACTTTTAAGATTTTCATGTATTTACACGTTTTCGGGCATTCATTCATTTATTTTGTTTTTGCGGTGATGGATTTGTGTGCGTAAGCAAACACGATAGCTCTTAAATAGTGCATTTGATTGAGCTGAAATTTTGTATACATATTATAGACCACCCATATTGATTTTCGCGTGTACAAGATGTGTAGTTTTTTACAAGGTTGCAAAAATAATTTAATACATTGGGCGGGAGTTCCTGAAAGTGCGCTAGCGTCTATTGAGTATTTCAGTATTTTGTGTTATGGCAAGCCTACACGAAGGGCATCTACCCACGGGAGAGGGAGACTTGGGCGGGCCTTAAGGAGGGGACCTTTTTAAGGGGTTCTAACACGTATTTACGTTGTATCTGCATGCACATAAAACCGCCTGAATCTCTACATCGTTTGATCGACAGCCACGCAGTATGCCCCAATGCGGGACCAGTACACTTTGGCTGTCTACCATACTCATTGTTTTAACGTTAGTTCTAAACGGTGTATATTATTAAGCGAAAATTAAGTATATGTATATTGTAGATCTCAGGCACATGACCGGCAAATATTTTGGTGTGTGCACAGCTTATAGTTTGTTAACAGGGTTGCAAAACAGGATTCTTATACATTATTATGGTCTATAGACACAAATAATTTAAGGCGTACTAGTGTCTAAATGGTGCATTCGTATAAGTTCAAATTGTAGTATGCATATTGTAGGTCTCCGTTTTACGATCGACGACCGATCACGAGTCCATTTCGACGAGTTTTTCCCGTCTATACATACGTTTGTACATATGCAACTCACATATCTCAAAACTATTGGTTCTAGAGTGTTAAAATTTTATATTTAGGTTTGCTGTAACATCTAGTTGTGCACCTCCCGTTTTGGCTCCAGTCGACTGGATAGTTTATTTACAGGGCCAAAGTAAAGTTTTCCCACGCTAAACTTCTCGCTAATCTTCAAATTTTATTAAAACATCATACAAAATACTATAAATATCTTGAGATAAGATTGGATTTATAAAACACACATATATTTTTAGATGCCAGCCATTTACAAGGCAACCAACAACCATCAGGTCCTTTTATATAAATAATAATTCAATCTTTAGAATCCCCGCACGGCCTTATTTCAAATTCCAAGACATGTTCTTTCAACAGCTCGCTCATCTATTAAAACATCGAGTACGTTTATAAACTTATCCAATCTTTACTGCCACCCAAAAGATTTTTCATACATTACGGTCTATGGGCAGAAATTCATTATAAGGTATTTAAAAAGTATTAGGCTATTTCAAACGAATAAAAGTGATATATGTTGTTAAGGATCACAAAATGAATCTCTCCACCGAAAATAGTGTCTCTATTTATAGTTCTTCAACAGGAACACTCAGAAAATTCCAACACATTAAGGTCAAATGGCAGGTTTAGAGACATTCAGCCTTTTCAAGCACAATACCATCCTAGCATGCAGTTAGATTATGGTGCAACGACGGTTACGTGCCTCCCTCAAAAATTACGCCAAAAGTCGCCAAGATTGGCGAATTTTGGTGTACATTTGTATGTATTTAATCCTCATATCTCAAAAATTACTGGTCGTAGATTGCTGAAATTTCATATCATCAACAAATTATAGAGATGTCATTGTCTTGGATCTCATCCAATATTGTTGTTACATCTAGTTGTGCATTTCGATTTTCGGTTCCAATCTACTTGAGAGTTTATTTACAGAACCACCGAAAAGAATTTCAATACATTAATGTCTATGGAAATCGTCAATATATTACGTACTGTAGTCAGTCATTGTTTGATCAATGCCCAAAATCCTACTATTTTTCATCGACCTCGGTGAGTTTTGCCGAAATATCGCCAAATCCGGGGCCAAAATTAATTTCGTATTTCGCATAACTCTAAAACTTTTAACCGTAGAATGTTGAAATTTTGTATTTAGAACTATTGTAACATCTAACTGGGCATCTCTTTTTTGATTGCAATCGACTGGGTAATTTACTTACAGGGTCAGCCAAATGGGTTTAAATACATTAAAGTGTATGGATATATTGAGTTAATTGAAAGTCTGTGATGAATTGCTATTTCTGCTATTGCCCAAAATCTCGCGATCTATCTCAAGTTTGTTGGCTTTTGGAAAAATATATCCCAATTAAGTGCCAAAAGCAAATCTTTCAAATACAGCCCAGCTTGGCGATATCTCAAATGTTTGGCTAGAATTCGTAGTATCCATGTATTATTGCAGTATTTTATCTTTTCCAAACAAAATACGTTTAGATGAAGTGCGTCGAAAATATTTTTGATTTTATAGACGTTCTAGGAAATCATGTGGTGTCCACATCAGATTTTTTTCGGTGAACTCCGGGAATAGTACAGATTTTGGAGTTCGTCCATACTCACTGAAGGACGATTGAATTCAAGGGTGCCGGCAGGATCATTTCCAGGAGGGTGCACCCAAGAAATACACATATACATGGTGTTACTGAATTCATAAGCCAAACTTTAAGAATAAATAAAATGCATATAAAGAAGCATTTTTTGTATAGCAGATTAGCAGTGTGAGGTTAGAAATAAAAAGTGTAGGTGGAAATATAGCAAAAGCAAAAGAAATGAAAAATCTCTATTGTAAATGCTCAAATTTGCTGGTAGCGTCTAGCAAGTGATTGGCGTACCCTTTCGAAGATGCCAGGTGTTCCACGAACGGTTGCAGCGGTTACTAAAGTTTTGTAACGAGGCCCTCATCTGAGTCAACTGGAGTCTTGTAAACGAGTGCCTTGAGATGTCCCCAAAAGCAAAACTCGATTAATCTAATGAACCTACTGGCCAAGAGTACAGTTCCGTTTGTCCAATCCATCGGAGGTCAAAGATGACAATGAGGTAATTACGCACATTATTTGCGAAATAGGCTGGATCCCTATCGTGCTGAAACTATCTAAATTTTTCATTTCCAACCAAACGTTGCAACGCAGAAAAATGCTTCTTTGTATGTATTTTAGCAACCTTCAGGGACACCCTGTATACATGCATATAAAAAATTAGACTATTTGGCGTTTGAAGGAAAAAGAGTCTTGACTGGAAAATGTAGCATTAATATGTGAAATGAACATCGTCATAGATATTTTGTCGCAGCTGAAAAGTACAAAATCTTAAACTATTAATTTGGCCTAATTAGTAATACCTCAATTTAAGTATACTAATAATTAATTATTTAAATTATATGCAATTTTGATAACATTGTTTAATATTTAAATAGACTACTTTTCCCAGAAAAACTGAAGCGAAAAAATGTATTTTGTCTAGCATTGATGTATATAGCAATTTTTGGCTTAGGGGTGGGTCCCCGCCATGTCCAGTACTGAAAATGGTAGATGGCTAAAATGTGAAGGTCAATGGTTCTGATCTGCCGCGCGGGTGTCAATCTAACGGTTTTTAGTCTTGGCCAGTTTTCTCTACATGTTACGTGAAAACGCGTTAAAACCCTTTAAAAAGTCCTCTGCCCAAGGTAACCTGCTCCTTCCATGACAGATAGCCCACGTGCAGGTTTTCCTTAAGTGCAGTTGGGAAGGACATCCCCGTATTAAAACTGAGCCCAAGTTTCGAAAATGACGCAGTGATGCCTTCACGTAATATTTGAAAAACCACCATCTCAAAATACAAATTTTCATCGAACAGTTTTTGAGTTTAAATCTCTGAAAAATTAACTCTATAATGTTAAAAAGAAATGTTAAACTTTAAGCGTTAAGTCCTAAAATAATTGTATTTAATCATATTCACAATAGAGTCTGGATAGTTCGAGTCTCGATTGTTCTAGTTTTCTATACATCTCAGTTAGTGAAAAAATCAGTTTAGCTCCCAAATAATGACCAACACATATGAAACAGGCAATTTTTTTAATTGAAGGAGGAAAATTCAAATACCTGGTGCACCCGGAAGCCCTATCAGAAATCCCTCTTCCAAAGAAAGTGGGTGCATTTTTTCTGTAGATGTTCTCATAGACATTTCTGTGCAGTATTGACACGCTGCTTTGGCAATGGTGCGATACTGCTGTTCGGAAACTAGTCAACGTGTCAATACAAAACAGTTGATTATTGTATTCTTATATAATTAACCTGATCTAATCAGTAATATGATTACATGTAACTACATTTTTCATTTAAATATGTACTCAAATCACAAAAATTGATTTATTTCCATTTATTTTTTTTTTATTAATTTGATGATTTCGATAATTCAAGACAAGCCCAGTCCCGTCTACCTCGAATATTATCGAGACTATTTCAAAATAGTTTTTCCTGATTGCGGACACATGCCGTGACGCATTCAACACTACTACGACCGTAAGCGTTGGTCAATACATTATGAGGGCTCATGTGCGTGCGCCAACATTATCCAAAATAAAAATGTGGATGACTTCTCAAAAGTTTCAAATTCATGTACAATGGTAGAAAATATTAAGCTATAAACACAGGTCTAAACAGCTAATTTAATGCGACAGTTACACGTAGAATTGAAAATATCACACACACATTTAGGCTATTTTTTTATCTGTATTAAGTGTAAAACAAATTACTTATATTTTCAGGTTAATTATACTTTTGTCAAACTCCAGGGTGGGTTTGTCAAACTCCTCCCTCTTCCTTTTTTTTTAATTAAGTTAAAAAACTTGATGTGCCTCACCAGTGGCCGAGCACATAGTGCTCTCAACTAGTAAACGGAAGGTGCCTGGTTTAAATTGAGGTCCCATCCGCCTACCTAGCCTTCCGGAGATTCCCGGATTTTCTCCGAAACTTCGAGTAAATACAGTTTAGGACCCCTTAGAAAAACACCCACGGAGAGCACTCCCCTCGGACTAGATACCCCAAGTTGATAATCAACGTAATTTTAAAAAATGCGAAAAACACATGATTTCTTTCATGTCTATTAAATTATATACATTTTTATGCGCTCCATTTAAACTTATTTAATTTGAAATTAAGATAGGATACTGGAAACAATTATGCAGATTTTCTGAAATGTAAAAATAATTTTTTAATATAATGATTATAATGAAAAATGCACATTTTGGAACGTAATTACAAAAATCCTGATTCTATGGAAACTATTAAACTATTGATTAGTATTTTTTAACGCCGCCCCCCCACGTCCCAACGAATCATTTTTACAATTCGGTGCCAGGGTGCACCGCTGCCTTTCACAACTTCTCCAGAAAAACTTCTGGCTATGTTTGCGACAAAAGATAACAGCGCAGAAAGGTTCTTCGATTACATGACTTACATTTGACTTTGTATGTCCAGACCTTTCACCGAAATATCCCATCTAATCACCCACTTCAGACAATCAGAATATCAGAACTTAAGGAATTAAGCCGTATTCTTCCTGTTTGAAGCTATTTCTGCCATTTCTAGCCATTTTAAACGTCGTTAGTCATAGGTCCATTAGTAGTGTAATATTGAGAGTACCACGCCACTCACATTCCGGCGGAACAGCGGAGCAGGGATTGCACAACGGGCGGAGCAGAGGTTACATAATCCACGATGTGCTAAGAGGGGGGTGGAGTTGAGTGACAGCTGATGGAGGAGAATTCGACCGGAGCAGGGGAGACGGAGTTGAGTGGCAGTTGGTAGATAAGACTGAGGGTGCAGATTTTTCTTTTTCTTGCATCATTCCTAATAGAGGGGACTCGGAAAAAAGTTTAATTTTTTTTCTAATAATTACCGACTACAACTATTTATGTAGAGACCGTCTTGCAAAGTATAAAAGAGATGTGATTATGAAATAGGAAGTAATTGTAAGGATGACTCTTAGAAAAAATTTTTCATTTGTGTTTTTAGAATTTTGATTGTTAATTTTTCAGACTTAGAAAATTTTGGATTTATGTTTTTTTTTTTTTTTTTTTTTAAATTTTGAATGTTATTTTTTCAGACATAGAAAATTATGCTGAGATACGAACTAAGAATATGTAAAAGAAATTACAAGCTAATGATTTCATTATTGAAGATAAAAATTAAAGTTGGGAGTTGAATGATATATGTTTTATGAAAACTTTTACAGAATAGTCGAAAGAATTGTGTTTAATGCTAGGATAACGATACTTTGCGAATTTTTTCTGAGATAAAATGGTATATGTTAATTTTTCAGACATAGAAAATATTGGATTTGTGTTTTTAGAATTTTGATTGTGAATTTTTCAGACATAGACAATTTTGGATTTATGTGTTCTGGAAATTTGAATGTTAATTTTTCAGACATAGAAAATTTTGCAGAGATATGAACTAGGAAGATGTAAAAGAAATTA
>JAWZYV010001114.1:0-23915 GCA_038373885.1 Cheiracanthium punctorium
AAGCACGACATTTTTGGCAGTTAAAAATAAGTATTAAATTCGATAGAAATGACGTTTTTAATATATTTAAAAAAAAGCTTAAGTGGTACATTTTCATGAGCGAGTGTCCAGTTGCCACATAGTTGATGCTATTCTGTAATAGAAAATGAGTGAAACAGTGCTATTGCCATGAAATTGAAAAGAAAGTTTCTGTAAAGATTGCTAATTTAAAGAAATACATCTCAATAAATGGGTTAGTTTTTATCTGGGTTCCCATAACGAAAAAAATACCAAAAATGCCTTATTCAAAAAACCCTGGAAAGGAAAACAGATATACTTTACAATTTACGTTTTCTATGCGAAAAATATATGTAAATGTTGTTTTTGAGATTTCTACGCCACTGTGTTATGATAAATGTGCACTTTTTTTGTTTTCGAAAATAAACAATAATTCTTTCGGGTACTATTCCATTAACAAAAACCGCAACGTGCACAACGAATGTACATGGTAGTTTTCAGTGGTAAGTCGGTATCCAAATCCCCTAAATGAGAAGATTATTTACCTATTCTTTTACTAGTTGTTTTAATTACGTTGATGGAGGAAAAAAATCAGTCAATATAGGCCATTGTACCGTGTTTTACGATAGTACCGACACATTATTGTCTCAAATAGGGTAACTGACCAAACCTTAATTACTGTAATTGCTTTTGAAATAACTGGCGAACTTTCATTTTGGCGCCTTTTCCTTTTGGAATCCTAAAGGATTCTGGCGACCCATCTAAACGGTGCTCATTGAACATGTTCCGCTTGTCCCCTTCTAATCGCGGCCCAGCAGAAACCGTTAATATAAGTACGGCTCAGCTCGGATATTTGCATCCCACTGCCGAGATGATGAATTTAAGAGCTTTAATTACCATCATAGCAGTTTCAAGCAAAAGATATGTATATAGCACTGTTCTATTGGCAACCTCGATGGGGAAATGATTGTCAATTATGAACATGCATCAGTCACCAAAGCATGAAAAATTGTCATGTTTCTCATATATACAAGCTGTTCCGTAAAGTACCAGTCAATATTAATATTTAATTAAAAAAAATTCCTTATCAAATAAGTCGCCATCCATCCAGACATTTTCGAGTTATTTATTTCTCAACAGCGGGCAATCTCTAGCTTGGTTACTAAAATTAAATCCTCATTCAACCAAAATATATCTGCATATCATCAAGATGATAATGATGAAATATCATGTAAATCTTTGCATTCCTATACAATTTTAAAGTTGTAAAGCACAGCTGTGATTTTGGCATAGTCTTTATGTCGACAAGTAAGCTCAGTGGTTGCTCATAGCTATCCTAATCTTAACCAGTATTACCTAAACTTTTCCTCCTGTATGCCTCTCCTAATATCTGAAAGAAATTCACTAACTTCTTACGCAGTCGTTGTACGTACACTAGTACATTATTTTCCCCAAACCCTTGAAGGTTCGCGCCAACCACGGATTGGGAGCCGATGCGAAAATAATTACTTCTGATTATTAAAAGGGAAACTCCTTAAAAACGTCATTTTGGCCACGATCAGAAAACGTGCTAAACAGGTTAAAGGGCAGATTTATAACCCATCTAGATATCACGTCATTTATCGCACCAAAACAAATCGTGCCAAGAACGGATGATACCAAAACTCTATACGGGTGATTATTGATTCAAAATAACTTTTTAAAAAGTGGGTTAACAATTTTAAACTTATAACTAGATTAGTGTAGTTTATCAGGTACTTAAGTGCTATAACGACGACTTCACCAAATTTATATTTACATTTTTACAAACAACATAGCTGTCTAAATTAAAAATGATGGTGCATTCAATAATTCAACGACTTTTTAACATAATGAAATAGAATTATTGACACTAGTGAGAGAAAATTGGGTACTTGCGTATTATCCCGGCGTATACTTGCGTATACTTTCGTTTTTCAGTTTTCCGTGCATGTCTATCGGGAATAATTCCGTAAACAGGGGCAGGTTTAGTTGCCCACTTTTTTCGTTGCCAACGTCTAACCCATTAAAGCTGCCTTTAAAACAGTTCTCCTATATTCTAAGCACAATTCTTGCAGATTGGCGTATTTAGCAACGCGAAAAAGCTTCGGCGATATCTGGCTTGGCGACCTGCCCCCGCTTACGGAATTATTCCCCTATCTATCACACACCTGTTCCTAAAACATTCGATTTAAATGCTTTTTCATTGATTTGCCTAAATAATTTAACGACCATTGCATTTTAATAATTTTGGCGAACATTAGTAAAAATGCTTTCTGGTATATTAGAAGTACACGAAAAATCCGATACATTTTTTGTCGATTAGTGTTTCGGCACCTAAGATACATTTTTTTTTTACTTATTCCCATTCTATCAGTTAAGTTATCTTAATAAATCCATTGATGTAAAATTGCTCAAATGGCAAAATGTGCGATTACTGGATCGCATCCGCCATCTTGGATTTTTCCAAATCGACTAGATCGATGGCTTATATTATTAATTTACAAAAAAATACTAACAAAGACTTCATCTGGAATTGTAAACTAGCAGTTATTACGTTTAAAAATAGTAAAAATGCCATCATTCTAGTTTCATCAGCTTGACGGCCACTAAACCTAACTCAATACTACATATTGAGTTAGGCTTAGTAACCACAATTCGTAAAGGTGTTAAAAAACTGAAAATAAATTAAAGTAATGACTCACATTTTGGTGAAAAAAGAGAGCCACGAAGACATAGCTAATAAACAGTTACTAAAACAAGCTAAGTGTTAGTAGAAACGCAGTTTGAAACGTCACTTTAAAACCTTCAGGTAAATTTTAATGGCGACTCTCAGCTTTAAATGTTTCACCAATAGCGATGCCATCGCTCAAAAAGAAACTTTCTGCCAACAATGAAGTGAAAGCACCATGTTATTCTAGTCATAACAGCTGATGTAATCGCGTTTTCTATTGTATGTGAACGGCTAATAATTTTACAGGGTGTCCCCAAAAGGAGGTAATGGACCCCCCCCCCCCCCAGTATGTTGTTCTCCCGAATGAAAGGAGAATTTCGCCAAAACGGTAGTTATTGGTGAATATCTCTAGGTTTCTTTGGGGACTTTTACTGTACAATGGAGTTATTCGGATGCAAAGTGGAAAGAGAGAAAAAATTTTTAAGTACGTTATTTTAGTCTTTCTTGAGGACTTCATAGCTCCGTTAGGTACTTACGTATTATCCCGGCGTCCATTCCCGCCAAACTATTTTATCGTCCAATGTGCTGGCAAACTGTTACCAATCGTATTCCAAACCATCCCGGGATAATACGTGAGTAGCCTCCGTTACTAGATCCGTGGTTTCCAATCGTTTCCTACAGGGAACGCCTTAGAAAATGAAAAAGAAATTGGCAAACCCCTTGTGTTTTTCTGCAGTAATATATCTTTTTCGCGAACTCGTTTATACATCTCGCGAAACCCCTGCTATAGATTGTGCAAAGAAATTTTTGCAATTTTTAGGAAATTTTGTCTTGTACAAGTGGGCAATGGATCTTTTTTCGATCGGAAATGTACCAGAAAGAAGTGACTGGCGAAAAATGGAAAAAAAGCACCCAATTTCGTACGTTTTCACGTAATAGGAGGCTTAGTGGAGAAATTTAAGTTCTGTGCTAAATACATTTAGAACAACCCGAGCTTTGTAGGTCAACCCCCGTTTTCCAACCTCTGTTCAATGGACTGAGGATTTACATCGATTACAGGAAATTTGTCACTGGAGAGGTTTTTGAAATCACCGATTCAGTTGAATGGTTCACTGGCGTAAGGTACTAGCGGGTATACATATACATGTATATACTTTTTAAATGAATGTAAAGTGATAGTTTTTTAGAATATTGGCCGATTTCCAAATTTCTTTTTCATTGAAAAGGGATAGTTTTGGAATACAGTAGAGTCTTACTACAACGCGATCTGTCTTACGCGCGTGATATATTACGCGATTTTTTCATAAGTAACCTATCTGGGAGCTTAACGGGGACTTATTGCCCTCAACATGAGATTTTTCGCCCAAAGTAAGAAGCGCAAACAGAAGTGCGGGGTTTGAGGGGTCAGTATCGTCTTCGTGACTGGCTACTGAAGAAAAGAGTCCCTCTCTCGCGTAGCTTCACGGAAGACAGAAGCACCCGAACCGTTCCAGACTAAAACTGGCTTCATTTATTTCTTTATGTAGGAAATGGTAATATATACTGAGGGGATGGTTTAAAACGGTTTGAGGGGTGTTTGTAAGTCCCTAAAATAAATGTGTCTGTGTCTCAAAAGTCGTATACGTATAACCTATTCGCAGCGCAAAATTTTTATTTACGCGAAAATCTTGTAGCACATCTCTCGCGTAAGTCAAGACTCCATTGTAGTACCCTATTTATTTGGACAAGTTATGACGACATCATTCTATAAATCGAATAAAAAACTGGGCTTTTAAACTATCTCTTAAAAGGTTGTAAGTAACGGTACAGGTCGCAATACGCCAAAACTCGTCGAGGTTCGCCCCCTTCTGATGATTTATTGCTAAACTTGGCGCAGAAAAAGCAACTTCCTTAATCTTGGCGATATCTTTCACATTGGACGAAAGATTGCGTTCTAATATTAGAACCCTTCTTTGCATGACCCTGTATTCTTCATTTTCAAGAATTTTAACGCCAAAACCCTGTGTCATACTATCTAATACACGCAAGAATAGCAGTATACGTTATCATTTTGGCTCTGTAGATGGCAGAACATCTCCAGAAGAGAAGAGAAGTGGGCGTGTCCAGCCATACGAAGTTTAAAGTTAAATGCATCATTATGAATGCATGCATGCAATTAAAAATGCACGATAAGTGTGAAGTATTCACGCACACAGAAATGGTTTCAAAAGATTTCGTACAAAAAAAAACTAAAATATTTTTCTCATTTTTGTCAATGACAGACTCTTGTCCTATTATATTAGAACATTTCTTAATGAGTTTGTTATAATATTTCATAATTAAGATACTGTGACATAGACTGCCGCACATCTAACCTTTCGTTGATTTTTGGATCGGCTCTATTCAAAATTCAGGGCCTAAACAGCCACTTTAGCGGGCGTGACTGTCGATGATGTGCGCCAATCTCCAAAGAAGTCAAAATCGCCATGGGTGGCCAATATACAAGGTGTTCCGGAATCCTGTTTCGCTGTAGTGAAGTTATTTAAAGTCGGTGTTCTTTGTAAAAAAGAATCCTACGTGTTCGCTCTGTTGCTGGATGTAGGAAAGTAATACATTCGCCACGTCTGCCGGTTATAGTTCCGAATTTTAGCAGATAGATAAATGTCTATACGCGCAAATAAAGTGAATAAAAATGGCTGACTGTCCTCTCTGTTAAAAAGAAAAAGCAAAAAGAAACAACCCCTACTTTTTCTACAAAAAGTGAGTTAACTGCAAAACGCATCTCAGACAGTTACCATTTTAAAATTGCATTCAACAGGTCGTATTTCGTACAGAAAGAAAAGACCGTTTCCGGGAAGTTCTAAGGTCCGTGAGGGTGACAAAATCTCTCTCGAGAGGAATGCATCGGGACCGCGTACGCTGAAGTGAACTGGGGTGCACGTAAAATCGGACAGGGGTTCCCAAAAGTGTGTTCCCTATTGAAATGACATCTGTAGGGATCCCAATCCAGATGCAGGTCTCTCGCCTGAAAGTGGCTCGACATTGAGAGACCCTGAGCTAAGTCGGTTTCCTAGAGGGCAATGTTGGTTCACCTGTAGATCACCAATATACACTAGAGAGCGCATCGCCCTTCAAAACCCACTGGAAAAGTGAGGAAAGGATGAACCCTGTGACTCGTGGCACGGAAATGAAGAGACAGGTAGACTTGTGCTGCGTCGCTACATTGGTCGAGACGTAAACTACACAGGCGGAACGGACTGTCAACATACGCATGACAAGCCGTCTTGGCGTAAAAATCATTTCTTCCAAGGCTCAGTGAATATGGATACTTTGGAATATTCTTCATTTGTAAAAAGTATGTTTCAAAAATATACAAAAAGGAAGAAAATCTGAAACCCTTTCAGATTTTAAATACGCACCAAAGTGCTATATATTAAGAGCTTATCATAATCTGTGCGTCTTCCCTATTTTTCTTCCTAATTCCATTCAGTTGGAAAGTATAGCGTTATTCATGAGTGTGTCGTGTTTTTCTTCCTTGTTTCATAAAACCCATCTTTGGAATCGAAATCCGTCCACTACAACTATTTTACAATCTTCGCCAAGTATATTACAACTATACTTCACCCTTTTAAATAGTGTTTCGAATGTGCATCCTAATCCATGAGTGTTTGTCTTTCTTGGGACGATTCTTACTTGAACGCCCCGACTCCGGCCTAGGTGGCAATCATGAAACATATATGCAGTGACCATGACGATTTCTTGTATTGATGTTGCAACCGTCATTTAGAATTAAAAGGGCGATTTGGAACAACATGGAAGTACAGCATTCCGTTACATTTCTATTTATTTGGAGTGGCCAATGAATGCAGTTTTAATAATGAAGTGTCTTCCAATTCCTTAACTGGCGCGTGGATCGCACAATTCCTCACTTAATTTTCTTTCTTAGTCTTACTTGTCTTCTCTGTCCTATCAAACACTCCTTTAGAATTAAAATCGCCTGGTCAAACGATTTTACAATATTCGCCAGGCATTTTCTACCTATACTCGTAAGATTATTCATACTAAACTGTCGCGTCTTGGCACCCAACTGAGCCATCCGTTATCAAAAATTGCAAACCCTGTGCGACTTTCAACATTTTATGAACGCCCCCTCCCCTTCTCCGCGTTATCTCGCAAACACATTTGAAACTATCTTCACCGTGACAGTCCATATCTGCTAAACTTGTCGACAACATTCTCGTACTGAGCGAAATAGCGCCCTAGTGATAAAAAAAACATTCTCTTTGAAATGTTATACTAGAACCTTTCACACATCATAAATTTCATCCCTATGCAGAGAAGCTGTGGTACATTTTTATTTAAAAATTGTACGGTGAAAAGGGAAAATAGCGCGATGGCTCCGTGGAAAACTAAGGAGAGCTGGAAGCGCAAGAATGATGCGCGCGAGATCTTGCCACAAGTCAGCTGACTGAACGAGGGCCTCGAGTTTCGGCTGCCAAAGCGCTGTCTATTTCTTATATCCCTGCTCTGTGGATGCCTTCGTATTAAAGTAGGTGACACTTTCGGCCTTTGTCGTGGCAAACGAGTCCTCGCCATTGGAATAAAACGTTTTAATTCACCCATTTTATTTTGAAGAAAGCCCTTGTTAAAACATTTCATACTGTTTTCTTTAGGAAGCATAAAGGAAAACTTTCGATGCACTTCATCTAAACATTTGAAATTTGAAATGGACACACACTATTTCAACAACATTACGATTGGGCGAATTCTCGACCTATACAGTTCGTAACAAAAACACTGACCTAGGCTTTACGTCCTTATGTATTAAGTACAGACATATACAATAAATCACAAATTTGCGCCAGATGAAGTAAGGAATTTTAGGGTAATGATTAAAATGAACAGGATATTCAATCTATGTAAGGTACCCGCACACAAAAAATCCCAGACAGAAAGACGTATTCCATACATTAATTAGCTGATGTGAAAATTTTCAGCCTTTTATCCCAAAAAGGCTCAGAGATAGGTTTAAAGGAAGTGGTTAAGGGCCTATACAGTATCCATAAAATGACCCAATGTATTATGTATTTCTTCATTGTTTTCTTTCTTATTTTTTTGTATATCCTCTAAAATGCGATCCACCGATGCCCATTTTGCTCTTCGAGATTCATTCGAAAGTGATTTATGCGAACACATATTTATTTTCGTATCTCTGAGTCTTTTTAGGATGAAAGGCTGACATTATGTACATCACCTGATTGATTTATGAGACACATTTTACTCATTGAGAATTCTTTTATACGAGACCGTATTAAAATTAAAATTCCGTTTTTATACCTGGAAAATTTTAACCGATGCCATAAAATTCTGTATCCTTTTTTCAGTAAATTTTTAACTGACTGCAATGCCTATAATCTATATTTAAGGAATAAACGCCTAAGTCAGTGTTTTGGGGACATCTTGTATGTAGGAGATAGCGCCAAGTTGGGTTCAGTTTATGAAAATCCTTTTTTAAGCCTAACTGGGCGATATTTCGCCAAAAATTGCCATGCTGAGTGGCATTTCGCGAGATTTTGATCACGGCCCTAACATTGACTATCTATAGACTATAAAGTATCCAAAATCTTTGGGATGATCCAGTCAATAACTGCCTGTAGCATGGAGTTTCTGTAGCATGGGGCAAGTATGGCACTTGCCTCCCTTTGGATTTTCCCATGCTTTTTCGTTCTTTCCAATAGGGTGGGCATACGTTGGAGTCATTTTTGCCTCCCCCTGGAAAATTTTCTGTCCACGCCTAGGCTGCCCAGTCGATTGCAAGAGTGAAAAAAACAAAGGTGCTCAACTAGATGTTGCAACAGACTCGAATGCAAAATTTGATTCTTCATTTGGATTTTTGCGCGTGTGTTATTGTTATTTACGCTAACGTATACATCTAGTTGTTGCCGTTCCCAGCATAGAAATAACGCCCATTTCGGTACCGCATACGTTAGTGTATTGTAAAAGTAGATGTTTGAAGGCTTCCGTTACATCCATGGACCCTATGCCCCTGGTTAATAGGCACCTCCTGTGGCCCACTTGGGGGTACGCATGGTGTAGGTTTGACATCACTATTTTAAAGACATAAATTTGTCAGCATTTTGGGTATTATTTTCTTATTTTAAGCAAAAGAATACTACAGTAACAAAATACTGATAAAATTAGTCAAAAAGAAGAGAGAAAACCATTTATTGAGTGCAAGAAATTGACACTTTTCTGTGTTCACGCATAATGCATACACAGTTACATATAATTAAGAATATACACACTTATTACAAAAACGTTTCCAATAACAAGACATTCGATACAGTATTGTGAGTAGTAACTTGTATGTTTTAACCTTAAAGCACGATACATCTGACAGTTAAAAATAAGTATTCAATTCTACAGAAATGACGTTTTTAAAGTAATAAAAGTCTAAGTGGCACATTTTGGTGAGCAGGTGTCCAGTGGTCGCAAAGTTTACACGTTGATGCTATTCTGTAATAGAAAATGAGTGAAACAGTGCTGCTGTTCCATGAAAGTAAAGAAAAGAAAGTTTCTTTCAAGATTGCTAATTTAAAGAATCTATCGTTAAGATTTCGATAGTTTTTGTCTGGGACCTTCTACCGAAGAAATACTAAAAATAGCGTATTCAAATAACCCTGGAAAATAAAAGCAGATACACCTTTACAATCTTCCTTTTTCTATACGGATAAGAGATTCGTGAAGGTTGTTTTTAAGTTTTCTACTTCACTGTGTTATGGTAAATGGGCGCAGATTTTTTGAAAATAAACAAAAAATTGTTTCGAGTACTATTTCTCACCAAGAGCCCCGACTAGCACGTACTCCGAATGTACACGGTGGCGTTTGTTCAGTCTGTATCGAACCCGCACGCAGCCTTCCGGTTAAAATAACTTGTGCTTTAATCTGTCTGTTCTCACTGATAAATGAGAGATTTATTTACCTATTACTTTATTTTACGTCGATGGCGCGGGGAGCGGGGAGTCTGCGTAATAGGCCACTGTACAGTGTTTTGCAAAAGTACCGATACATCAGTGTCTCAAGTAGGGTAACTGTCCGGGGGTCAAAACTTGATATTGGCGCCCTTCCTTTGACCTCATAAAGGATTTGGGCGTCCCCTCAACCCGGTGCTCGGGGAACGTGTCCCGCTTGTCCTCCTCTAACAATACATCTATACCCGCTTGTCCCCCTTTAACTCTGCGTCCTGCCGGTACTGTTACTAAAAATAAGGCTCAGCTCCGATATTTGCATCCCACTGGCGAGATGAAGTATTTCTGAGCTTTAATTGTCTTTCTGGCAGTTTCAAGCAAAAGAAATGTATGGAGCACTGTGCTATTGGCAACCTCAATGAGAAAAGATTGTCGAATATGCTCATGCATAAGTCGCCAAACCATGAAAACTCACCATGGTTGTCAAATATCTAAGCAGTTCCTTAAAGTATACCAGTAAATATTAATCTTAAATAAAAATATTCCATCTCAAATAAGCCACCATCCACCCAGACATTTTGGAAGTATTTATTTTCTCACCAAGGAGCAACCTCTAGCCTGGCTACTAAAATTAAATTTCCATTTTACCGAGATATATCCATACCACCTAGATAGTAATGATAAAATCTTATTGATAATTGTTTGCATTCCTGCGCAATTTTAAAGTTGTAAAGCATTGGTGTGATTTTGGCATACTCTTTAGCCAAGTAAGCTCAATGGCTTCTCACAAGTATCCTAACCTAAACCAGTCGTTCCCAAACTTTTTCCTCCCAGTAAACCTCTCATAATACTTGAAAGAAACTGGCTAACTTCTTGCACAGTCGTTGTGTACTAGTTGCGTACAGTCGTTGTGTACTAGTTCACGAACCCCTGGAGGTTTCGCATAAACCCCCGGTTTAGAGCTAATGCAAATAACTACTTCGGATTTTTAAAAGGGAAAGAAACTCTTTAAAAACGCCATTTTGGGGACGATCAGGAATAGCGCCAAACAGGTTATAGTTTGGCGCGATTGTAGATTTATAAAACATCTGTTCCTGAAAAATTCTTTTAAGTAATGTTCATAAAATACGGAACAGATATGTCTGCACTAATTTACTGCTTGGGAAGATTTCTGAAATCCTTTCAAAATGGCTTTTTTAATAAGTGGGTTACCAGTTTTGAACTTATAATTGGTTAACATTAGTATAGATTATCAGGTACGGTACTTACGTATTATCCCGGCTGTCATTTCCGCCAAATTATTTTTTCAGAAAATGTGCCGGCAAACTGCTGCCAATTGTATTCGGAACCATCAATAATTTCATGCGTCCGGCATCTATCTTTGTGAAATATCGCTCATCTTGGAGGACCGGCGGGATAATACGTAAGTAGCATTAAAAATGATGGTGTATTAAATAGTTAAACGACTTTTTAAGCATAATGAAACAGAATTACGGATACTAGTGAGAGAAAATTTTATAATTGTGTTGCGTTATTAGCGCTTGATTGCAAAGATTGGGAGAAAAACTATTCGCGAAAATGGTTGACGGGATAATAATCGTAAAAATTTGGCGACCTTTTACCTTTATGCATTTTTTATTTTACCGTTAGCTTTTCAGTTTTCCGTACATATCTATCACACATCTGATAATAAAACATTCGATTTTAATGCTTTTTTATTGATTAGCCAAAATAATTTAACGACGCATTTAAAAAATTTTGGCGAACATAGTTAAAAATGAGATACTTTATAGCATTAAAATGTACACGAAAAATCCGATACATTTTTCGTCGAGGAGTATTTCTGTATGTAAGATACATTTTTTTACCTTTCCCCTTCCCATCAGTTATCTTAACAAATCCATCGAATTAAAATTGCTCATATGGCAAAATGTGCGATTACTGGATCGCATCCGCCATCTTGGATTTTTCCAAATCGACTAGATAGATGGCTTATATTATTAATTTACAAAAAAATATTTACAAAGACTTCATCTGGAATTGTAAACTAGCAGTTATTACGTTTAAAAATAGTAAAAAGGCCACCATTCTAGTTTCATCAGCTTGACGGCCACTAAACCTAACTCAATACTACATATTGAGTTAGGCTTAGTAACCACAATTCGTAATGGTGTTAAAAACTGATAATTAAAGAAATGACTCACATTTTGCTGAAAAAAGAGAGCCAAGAAGACATAGCTAATAAAAAGTTGCAAGAACAAGCTAAGTGTTAGCAGAAATGCAGTTCAAAATATCCCGTTAAATTCTCAAGCAAATTTTTAATGGCGACTCTTAGCTTTAAATGTTTCAACAATAGCGATGCCATCACTCAAAAGTAAACTTTCAGTTCAACAATGCAGTGAAAGCACCATGTTATTCCAGTCGTATTCTACGTAATACTTAACAGCTTATGTAAACGTGCTTTCTTTTGTATTTGGACGGCTAATAATAATACAGGGTGTCCCAAAAAGGAAGTAATGGACTTTTTTCCTTGGTATGGTGCTCTTCCGAATTTCGCCAAATCGGTAGCTGTTGGTGAAGATATCTCTACGGCATTTCTTTCAGTAGTTTTACGATACAATGGAGTTAGTGTAAAGTGAAAGGAGAGAAAAATTTGTTAAGTACTATATTTTAGTCTTTCTTGAGAGCTTCATAGCTCCGTTACCGTAGAGATCAGTGGTTCCCAACCGTTTTTTAATCACGAAAGCCTTAAAAAATTAAAAATAAACTGGCGA
This sequence comes from Cheiracanthium punctorium, assembly GCA_038373885.1. Lineage (NCBI taxonomy): Eukaryota > Metazoa > Arthropoda > Arachnida > Araneae > Cheiracanthiidae > Cheiracanthium > Cheiracanthium punctorium. The sequence continues at coordinate 12,411 of JAWZYV010001114.1, forward strand.
AACCCCTTGTGTTGTCCTGCAGTAATATGACTTTTTCGCGAGATGTATAATCTCGCGAACCCCTAGTAGTTCGTGAACTAGCGTTCGTGACTTAGCACTAGGGTGCTATTTTGCTCAAGCCCAGAATTTTGTCTACGCGATCTTGTAGACAAGTTTTGTAGACATGACTTGTAACGGTGAAGATCTTTCCAAATGTGTCTGCCAGATAACGTGGAAGGAGGGGTGGGGTAATAAAATGTTGAGAGTCGCACAAGGTTTGCAATTTTGGATAACTGATCGAGAAGTTCGTTGCCAAAACGCGATAGTTTATTTTAAATAATATTACGAGTATATAGTTCGAAAATGCCGGGCGGAGATTTCAAAGTTGTTTTAGTAGGCGAATTTAATATCGATTTCAATTCCGAAGAAGTGTTTTATGGAAGAGAGAAGACAAATGCAGTACACTCATAGATTATGATACACTTTTCATATGATATTTATAAAGGTAAAGTATAGTTTCACTATGCCTGCGAAATATCACTATGCCTTGTTTAACAGTTTTGGTAGGCGATTTTAATACAGATTTCAATTCCGTCAAAGTGTTTCATGGAACAAGGAAGGAAAACACGGCACACTCATGGATTATGATGTCTATTCCAAACAGAATTTAAAATGGTAGAGGATAGTTGGAATATGCTTGGCGAACGTTGTAAAATAGTTTTAGTAGGTGATTTTAAGATAGATTTCTGTTTCAAAGATGCGTATTATTTAACAAGAAAGACGAACACGGCACATTCATGGATTATGATGCCCATTACAAACACAATTTAAAATGGTGAAGTATAATTGGAAAATGCCTGGCGAAGATTGTAAAACAGTTTCAGTAGACGATTTTAAGATAGATTTCGATTCCAAAGACGTGTTTTATGGTACAAGAAAGAATTGATCCCTATTTTAGCGCCTCCACTCTCGTCAACCTAAAAATTCGCCGCACTTTGGCGAGCTTTGCAGTCATGGGTCTCTAGCAGTTATGCACAAGTTTGAACGCTCCCTAAAGAACTAGATGAAAACTAAAGTGAAAAAATGAGCGATCAACGCGCGAGTTAAGGAATTTGAAGACAATTATTAAAAGTGCATTCATTCGCAACCCACAATAAATAAATAAGTAATGGAATGCTGTACTTACATGTTGTTCCAATTGTCCATTTTAAATCTAAATTACAGTAGCCATATAAATACAAAAAATCTTCGTGGTCACTGCATATGTTTAATTATAGCCACATTGGTGGGAGTCGGGGTGTTCAAGTAGAAATCAACCCAAGAAAGACAAACTCGGAACACTCATGGATTAGGATGCACATTGCAAACAATATTTAAAACGGTGAGGCACAGTTGTCAATATACTTGCGAAGATTGTAAGATAGTTTTAGTAGGTGATTTTAAGATAGATTTTGATTCCAAAGACAGGTTTTATGAAACAAGGAAGAAAAATACAGCACACTCATGAATAATGATACACTCTCCAACTTAATTGAATAAGGAAGAAAGTAGGGACGATGCATGGATTAGGATACGCTTTTAATATAGAGCCCTTTAGTGCGTATTTAAAATCTGAAATTGCATCAGATTTTCTTACTTTTTTTTTTAGTTACTAATTTTTATTCCAAAACTGATTTCATGTACGATCAATGACTGGTAGGGGAGAAGTGTCTATTATGGAATAGTCGGAAAACATGGACCACCGAGATTTCGGCTCTGTTAGTTGCTGTTGTAAAATGGGAGCACCATGAACTACTCAAGAAAGATTTCCATACTACAATGCAGTCAGTGAGAGTGGACCGCTTGTTGTTGTCGAACCACTTCCTACAGAATAAAGTGTGTTTTGCGATTTTCGAGAGTTTTCCCCGATGAGTTTTCAAATATTTTAACCTACTCAGTGTACACGTGACTTGAACATTGGTGTTACGCATAATGTACTCCAAAAGTATTGTAGCTGGTTGTACTGTGGTTGTTTTTCAGCTAACAGTGTTTTGCCCATCCGTTTCAAGGTTCCTTTTCCTAGATGGCGTGTCGGGTATTATGGAATACTAGGCAATTTTGTAACGGATTTCATGCCACCCACTCAAGAACCACAAAACAAGGATAGTGAATGTATTTTCTGTAGTGCAAAATTATCGAAGGATGAAAGAGCTGAAATTTGGATTCCATGCTTCAGCTTTTGTTTGTACGCTCACCTTGACTGTACAGGAGCAGAGAAGCAAGATTATATCAGCAACATTTGTAAATAGACTTGAACATAAAAAGTTTGGTTTTATAGCTAAAAATAACTACGCTTTATGAAGTACAATTAGTTTTTCAACGATTTAAAGCATCTATTGGGGCCGAGCCAATTGGGACGAGGAAGGTGCCTGTTTCAAACTCAAGTCGACGTAGCCATTCGGAGTTTTCCATGGTTTTCTCCGAAACTTTGAGTATATACAGGTTAGGACCCCTAAGAAAGCCCCCTACTGAGGGCAATCCCCCCCCCACGCCTACCCCACGTGTAAATAGCGCTTTTCTTTACGAGTGGCATTCCATAACAATTAGTTACAGTATTTACTCATGATGATTTTGGGGATTTTATTCAAAAGCCATTAAAGTTACACTGTTAATGGAAGTAGTTCAATATTCTGTGGAGAAATAGTTCAGTATTGTAGTTCCTTTCTAAGGAGAAACTTTGCACCTTAAATTGTCACTTATACAGATAACTGAATCAAAATAGTGGAGAAAATTTTCTCCATAGCAAGGTTGCAGCTAATTTAGTTCTATTTCATGGTAAAATGTTAAACTACTTCTATAGTTAGTTAGAAATGCCAATGGGGTATTCCCTAACACCCTCACCTCCTCTAATTAGGATGGCCAACATAAACCCTCAAACAACAATTCTGCCAGAAATAGTGTAAAATGTATAATTTCATAGCGGGTGATATGTTTATATTTTTAGTGGTCATCTATCGTTTTATCGGGGTCATTTTCATTAACTCCTAAGTGAATTTGTTTCTCTCCATTTTTGAAAATGAACTTTTATATTGTAACGTATCCAAAATCTTACCTCACCGATGTAGCACACATGGTCAGATGACGAAATATTTATTTTGGAACACCTACACATCGTCCAAGTGGAGATGAAATCGTTTGATTTTTTTTTCAATGAAACACAAAGTTTTAAAGAAGTATTTGTATAAATTTAAGGTTTTTAAATCACTTAATGAATTTAGGAACAATAAGCTGAAGTTCTTCATCATACCTCTCTTTCCCCTGTTCCTTTTATGAGTGTTATTTTACAGAGTTTTTAATTTTACCTTTTAACATCATGTTCTTGTTCTAGAGTAGAAAAGGTGAACCTTTTTTTATGAGTGTGCCTGTTAAATTATGGTTACTTTCAGTTGTGACACATGCTATACTTCTTTTAAAAATCAACTTTAAACTTCTGCTTTTATTTCTAACTGTCGAATTATATTCCCTAAAGGGTGTTTAGTTATTCATTTTCATTCATTGTGAATTCAGTAAAAAATATTTTTAAAATATTAGTTTAATATTAAGATAAGGTAAAATACCCAGTGAAACATTGCTTTCAACAAGTCCCAGTGAATTAAAGTAACTCATTATGCACATGTGGCTGCGCCACCGAAATACCTGCCGTGTGCCACCTGGTGGCACACTTGGTAAAGGTTCGCCATCACTGTTCTAAAGACTAACTGCTCTAAAGGACCATAAAATTTGTGCGAATAACTGGTAAGTTGTGTCTTTTGGTGCCTATCCTTTAAGGATGAAGTAATTATTGATATTTCAGGCTTAAACTATATTAAAAATAAGTTGGATAAAAATTTCTTTTAAGAATTATTTTAAAAAAGACAATATTATAAGACTCCAAGATTTCTGTTTAAATAAATTATTAAAGGATTGTTTTAAAATATATAACTATTGAATATAGAGAGTTACAAAGCTTAGTATATATTTTGAAATTTATCTCTTCTACATTAACCAGTTTGAGGCACTTTCAGAGTGATTATTTTACTTAAACAGAAAAGAAAGACATATTGTGAGTTATTTTTATTCAGATATAAAAAAATGATTGATAATCATTCAATATATATACGTATTTACTCGCATAATTGTAGCACCCCGTTTTAAAGCAGAGGAAATAGCTTTAGAGTTACAATTTTATGCTGTAAATTTTCTCCGCATAATAGTCGCGCCTAGACTTTCACCATGAAAAATTGGCAAAAAATTGCCCGACTATTACGCGAGTAAACACGTACATCTTTAAAAATATAATTATTCAGTAATGTGTATTACAAATTCACTCATTTGTTTATTTTTCACTCTTTTTAAAGTAGTTTTGCTTCGGTCATTCACGAGCATTCAAGGAAATTTAGTCTCCTTCCGCCCCCCTTCCGTAATACACTCCTTCTGAAAATAATTAAAACTAAAGAAATAAACAATTGTTCCTACTGATGTGGACATTGAAATCATTAAATATTAATATACTAGTTACAGATACTAGTTGTTTTAATTTAGTATATAATATAATACAATAACAATTGTTTACTACATAATACATGGAATATTGATTTTAGATTCATATAATATAATACAATAACAATTGTTTACTACATAATACATGGAATACCCGAGGAGGATACCCGATGATACTTTAAAATGAATGTATTCGCTGATGATAATTTTATTTTATATCCGAATACCAAATGCATCTTTTTCATATTCAGAGTTGTGAAATAAATTCAACCTAAATGTGGAGAGGATACTTTCGGCAAACATTTTGTTTTAATGGACATGGTTTCTTACTATTGGATTATAAAAATCCGGTCGCTGTTGTAAAAAAAATGAAGTAATGATATCTTCAGTCAAGTGAGTAAGTCCTATTTTACCTTTTTCATGTCAATAAATTGGGTTGCTGCTTTAATTAGATCTATTACAATGAATAGTAATCACCACAAATCGTAATATCAAAAAGTCCATTCATTCCCGTGCGAAGAACGGGTACTTCAGCTAGTATTGTTATAAAATTGTAATGTTTTACCGTATTCATGCGGAAATGAGTATGCGATTTCTTGACTTTTGCAATAGACTTGGGGGACCGTTTGGGCGTCTTGAAATCCCTTTATAACAAAAGTTAAGGAAGGGCCCACATGAAGAGCAATTAAAACAATGCTATAGCTTTCTAATCAGAGTAGTGGATAAAATTTTATTATATGAAGTATTATACGTGGTTTTATTACAAAATAACAGCCGATTGTGCATAATTAAAACTTTCTACCGTTTTATTCGAATTAGCGTAATTTCATTCCAACGAAATTTCCGTTATAACGAAGTGTTACGGTACCGAGAGGTTCTTTGTAACGGAAACATGCTCTATTAGTTTCGGCTAGGTAATATACTGACACTACGGTCCGTCCAATAAATCATCCCTCTTATATAAGTAAATGAAAACGTCGTGATTTTTAAACTTGTCTTCTATAGTCTGTGATCAGGGTTGGCAAAGTGGACCCAGCCCAGAAAAACCCACACGGGTTTTTCCGGTTGGGTCCACCAACAAAAACCCGCCTGGTTTTTTGCTCAAAATCATTTCTGAGTCTGCAAATCCCACCTATAGTATTTAGAAATACAGTTAAGCCCACAAAATTACATAAAAATAAGCCATATTTATGGTAATCAGATGAAGTTTACCTCAAAAGATTTATTTTCGAAAATTAATTTCATTAACTGAAAATTTTGGAACTTCTAGACAGTATAACAACAGTGCTTTTGAGGTAGAGTCATGATTCTTCACAGAAAACAAGCTTTCTTTCTACTTTGAAAGAATTAAAAAATATTATGAATCATATTTCAATTACTTGTATTCATTAAGAAATATGTAATTATATATATATGAGACGTCAGATATTTCAAGTAAAGTTTCAGAGTTAAGGCAGGTAATATGGTTTATTGAACATTACATTTAAGTTACAATTTAGAATGAGAAGAGGGGAGGGGAGACGGGTACAAGAATCAGCGTGGACTCATGAAGCAGTTCCAGTGGCAGAAGTCCCCCGATTTTTGATGTGCGGGAGTATTTACGCTTACCACACCACGTGGTCTGCGAAGACACAACTCCTCCTCTCTCTTATCTCTGATCGAACCACACACATTTACCAACATGACCCGCATCCGGGCCTACAATTTCGTGTTGACACGTTTACATCTAAAGAACTCAGAATCGACGGCCTGATGTTTGACAAATAACAAAATAAATAAAACATAGCTCCAGAGCGCGCGTGGCATGTATGACAGGAAAGTAAAACTTACAGTGAAAGTACCCACTTGAACAATACCCAAACTAGTAAAAGCCAAATTACCTTTTTATACATTACATATATATATAACTAATAATATTTTCACTTTAAGAAATATAAAGAAAAAACCCCGAAAATTTCAGTTTGAAAACATCACACAGACTATTTTTTGCTATTATACTGTTTTTATTATTCTTTTACTTATTAATTTTTTTATAGAAAATGTGCAGTGATTATTATAAATAAGTTTTGATACCACATTATAATGAAAATTTTCATATATCCACTTTTAGAAACTGTAAAAGAAATAATGAAAATAAACGGTTGATAATCTTCTAGTAAAAAACTATGCAAAATAGGACATGTGTGATTAATGCCTAATGATAATCCCAATTAAAGTTAAATGACAACAAACTAAAAATGTAGAATGAAAAACACATTTCAAAAACTACAAAAAAAAACTACAAAAAAACTACGAAAAAAACTACAAAAATCAGAATCTAACTTGTTGTTCTTATGTGCCTTTTCTTTAAGAATTTCCCACCATTTTGAAGTTGAAAATTGTGACACAATATTTTCTGAGAAAAGTGATTTAGGAAAATAGTCTTATGTCTTTAATTTTAAAAGCCATTATTGCAGGTAACCACTCTGGATGATACTGTATTATCCATGCTTCAGCTTCTTCCTCTTCCTCTGAATTAAGCTTTTATTAGCATCCATTATATTAGCTAAAAAATGCTCAGGCCTGATAATCTGTTTATACCGCTTCACTATAACTTCCTTGTACTGTTTCAATTCTTCTGATTCCATTAAATTTTTTCATATTTCTACAGTACGTGATAGTGTGGTTGTATCTTTTTGCAGTTCATCAAGAGCTGAAGATAAAATTATGAGCTGCTTGTTTAAATTCAAACACTCCTTGTAAATTGACACATCATCCAATATTTTTGCAATTCGTGTCTCAAATTCATTTTGGTGCTGAGATGTGATTGCCTACATATTTATGATAATTGTCCAAAAAGCTTGAAATGCACATTTTGTGTGAATTCCAACGTGTATTGTTAGGTATTTGTGGCATCAAGCAATCATAATCTTTGAGCCATCCATGAGGTTGATGATGATTCCTGAAATATTTTTCAACCTCAACAACTTGTTTCAAAATGCTAGTAGGCGAAATTTCTTTTGCCACTAGATTTAAAAAATGTGCAGAACATCCAAACATCAGTACATTAGGATGGTGTTTCTTAACAAGATCTCTCATTTTTTCCAGTTTGTACTCATTATCCGTACACACAGCAAAAATATCTTTCCCAAACTTTGATTTGCATTCTTCTATTGATGTTAATGTGATTTCTGCACAGTATTCAGCGCTTTTTTTAGACCCCGCATCTATAATATTTAACAGGTATGTATCCTTACCTGTATGCAAGCTGGAACCGATGATCGGGTCATTTCTTAGTACTACAAGACCATCCATCTTGAATTAAAGGGATGGTAGCTCCAACCATTTCATTTTTCATATTTTTTGCTCTGTTTTTTCAGATGCTTCGTTTAATAGAGTCCTACCTAATTGTTCGCGATTAGGCGAAGAGTACCCTGGTCTCAATAAAGCAATCATATCAATAAACTGGGGGCTTTCTACAACACTAAATGGAATATTTGCAGAGTAGAAAAATGCTGCAATTTTACTGTCAATAATGCCTCGTTTTTCTTTAATAGATTTCACTACAAAATGGGACATGAAACCTTGAATACTTCGTTTTTGTTTTTTCTGATCTGGATTCACACAACCAGTAATATCATCAGCATCAGCAGAATCATTTTCAGTGGCAGATCTATTTTGATCAGCAACAGAGCTATTATCTGTATTTTGAACTCCATTCTGCCTTTATCTGGCATTGCACCTTTTTATGGTAGTAATAATTGGCTAGAAGCAAAAAATATTTGTTTATTAAATATCAAAGCAATTTTATTAATAACTAGCTGAAGTACCCGTTCTTCGCACGGGAATGAATGGACTTTTTGATATTACGATTTGTGGTGATTACTATTCATTGTAATAAACAGATATAGCAAAGTGGATATCGCGTTATATTGTGTCCAATAATCATGCATACCGAATTGCAAGGCAATCGTTTGTACGGTGCAGAAGGCCATGCGGCGTAGCGCAATCTAGTGGCGAGTTTTAGCAAAACGGATACGGCGAAAATATTTTTCGCATTCAGATATCGATGTATACGAATTTTCATGACTATCGGCTGGACAGTCCTGAAGTTCATGTGTTGACGCGACATCTAGTGGCAAGTTATAGGAAAATGGATAGCGCCAAACTCTTCCCCGTGTTCAAATATCTATGTATACCTATTTTCATAGCGATCATTTGCACAGTCAAGAAGTGATACACTGCAGGGCCATCCAGTGGTTCAATAAAGTAATGATTTGCTACAGCGCCGTCAAGTGGCGAGTTATAGCAAAATGGATAACGCCAAAATATTCTCATTGTTCAAATAGCTATGTATACTGATTTTCATAGCGACCGTGTTCAACTATCTATGTATACCAATTTTCATAACGATCATTTGCACAGTCAAGAAGTGATACACTGCAGGGCCATCTAGTAGTTAATTAAAGTAATGATTTGCTACAGCGCCGTCAAGTGGCGAGTTATAGCAAAATGGATAACGCCAAAATATTCTCATTGTTCTAATAGCTATGTATACTGATTTTCATAGCGACCGTTTGAATGGTCAAGAATTTGGCCTGCTGCAGCGTCATCTAGTGGCGACTTAAAATAATAATGCATTGCAGTGTCATCTAGTGGTGAGTAACATCAAAAGGAACGCAGTTAGAATATATTCTTCGTGCTCAAATGTGTAAGTATAAAAAATTTTTGCCGATCGGTCGAACGGTATAGAAGTTGATGCTTTTCAGCGCCATTTAGCGGCAAGTTACAGCAAAATGGATAGTGAAAAATATTATCCGTGTTCTAATATTCGCGTGTACCAAATTTCATCGAAATCGGTTGGACGATATTCGCATAGCAAACGGCTAAACGGAATAGAATTCGACGTTCTGCTGCGCCACCTGGTGGCAAGTTAGAGGAAAACGGATAGCATAAAAAGCTTCTCCATGATAAAAGACTTAGGTGAACCAAATTTCATGGTGCATCGGTGCTCAACGGTGCTGGAGTTTTTCAACCTCATACACTCATACCAACATTCATTTTTATCTATAACCAGTGTCATTATATATCCCAGTCTCAAATAAAATCCAGTTTCAAATCTAAGCCTCGCCAAAGTGCCAACATACGCCATTTTGCAAGCGTTTTTTCAGGAAATCATTCGAAGCATTGACTTAGCAGCAATAATATATGGGAAATGGTTCGACCGCGAAAAAGTAAAGCAAGCCTTTATTTGAAAAGTTGAATCCCTTAATACAGCCGAATTTTTTTAAAATTATCAACTATAACGTGTTTTATTCATCGTTACTCCGATGTACTAAATGAGAAGATTTCAATTTTCTGAAATTTGGCGGAATTCCCCCAACTTAAATCAATGTACTCATTTGGCGAGAATTCTGGAGATAGATCAATTGAAATCCCTTAATAACTGCATTATTTCTTCACGGATCATTAAAATTTAACGCTGTATTCTAATAAAACCTTTGCACTTGTTTTCAAAAATCTATTTCCTTAAGCTCTCAATAAATTGCGCCAAGCCGAAATCTGTGCAAACCGCTAGAACTCACTTTCACAAAATCGGCATTTGAGCCATTTTATTTTTTCGCCAAACTAAAATAATTTACCTATTAGCCTCGGAAATCTTCAATTCTTATTGTTTTGCGTGTAAAGCATTACATTCCTGCTCTGATTTCCCATGCACACGATATTATAATTTAAAAAAAATAACCTTACGAATATAAACTAACAAAAAAAAAATCATTATTATTCTTTTATTTTTACTTTGAGAATTTAAAACATTTTATTCGGCAAAATCGCCACACATGGCAACCACGATCCTTATTTCACACTTTTTTCACTACAGGGGTTACAATTACGGAAAGCTTTTTGCGTGAATAGCATAAAAAATCTCTTAAATTCCGGGAACGGGTGGACTTTCAAAGTTTTAAAGTGGACTACGATTTATTCTATATTATTTTACATATCTGTGCTAAATTTCAGGCCGATAGGTCCATTTTTGTGGATTTGTATACGAACGACATTTTATTCGGCAAAATCGCCACACATGGCAACCACGATCCTTATTTCACACTTTTTTCACTACAGGGGTTACAATTACGGAAAGATTTTTGCGTGAAGAGCATAAAAAATCTCTTAAATTCCGGGAACGGGTGGACTTTCAAAGTTTTAAAGTGGACTATGAGTTATTCTATATTATTTTACATATCTGTACTAAATTTCAGGCCGATAGGTCCATTTTTGTGGATTTGTATACGAATCAAATCCACAAACAAACAAACAAACAAACAAATAAACAAACAAACAAACAAACAGAATTTCATTTTTATTTATAAGAAGATGAAAGATGTAAACATAAACTCAAACCCAAAATAAAACATTTTTGAGTAGACTGGTGCCATAGTAATAAGAAAAATTCATTATGGAATGGATTCGTATTTGAATGGCATTAAGTAAATGTATGACCAAAAATAAATAACATAAAAGAATAATTTTTAGATTTGCAGTTTTGTTTGTCACATATTTGCATTACTGTTCTTAGTAGTTAGTATTGTTCTTAGTGTCTTAGTATTGTTCTTAGTTACTGTTCTTAGTAATCTTAGTAGTGTTCTTAGTACTTGGAAATTATAGTATTTTTATATAAAAAAATTCAATTAATTAATGTTCATGCATATGTAAACAGATACATGGTATGAATATACAAACATACAAAAAATAACAAAAACCCAGAAAAACCCGGGTGAGTTGGGTTTTTGCCAACCCTGTCTGTGAGAGGAATGATCTGCAAAAGAACGTCTCCAAAGAGTGTCTGTCTTGAGGGTCCAAAATAAACCAACATTCCATTGCGTTTAAAAGTTCGTAAGTCTGTTTTTTTTTTGGAAATCGCGCAACTTTTCAACAGCTTTTTAAATAATTTAATTGTAGTAGGGACTATGAAAAAATTTAGAATGTTTCTTTAGAAGTTGTACTAAGAACTATTACGAACAATGAATA
>JAWZYV010001115.1:0-18217 GCA_038373885.1 Cheiracanthium punctorium
CTCGTACGGAAAAAGCGCAGCATTTTGGACAGCCTGTATATATCCCAGTGAGCCATGTCTAAACCTATATTTTTTCTGCTTTAAAATGTAAATGCAGTGAACTCTCGATTACTTGTAGAAAAGTCGAGCTCGGCAACTGGGAGGTAGTTTTGCAAAATGACTGACAAAATACACAAATCACCACAAACATTTATTGTATGATTTGATTACAGTAGGACGTGTATACACAATGTCATACTTAACGACGAAGGCTCCCAATCTAGTATCTTTATATTTCATATTACAAGAATCTAATAACTTGTTTTATATGGTCATCACATTTACTAGAAAATACCGCATATTGATGACTTTGATTAGAGTTTTAAGCAGTTAAAGTTTTAGCTTTAGTAATTAGAAATTATTTTCTTTCTGCTTTTGCTGATCGCCCTATATTGCTGCTGAACACACAAAGGGGTATGAGTTAATGAACCTTGGTCATGCGCTAATTAAAAGCTTATTTATCATATATATTTCTCATGCTGCCAATGTCTTATGCACCTCATGCAGTCATATCTAACGCTGTAGTTTGGTACATAAAGGGTTCATGTGATGGGACCTCGGCCTGCTGAATGTACCCGTTTCACAAGTTAATTATATTTCACCTGCAAAATGTATCCCGGACCACTCTAACCCGTCACGCCACTTTATCACTGATGCCCCTATTAAAGCCCTAAAGCCTACCCCGATGATCTCGGACAGCGTCCGGTAGTGCAGAAGGGAGAACTAGAACGCTCACTGAGTAAGGGTGGTGGCCGCTGCAGTTTCGGGACGTCACTTTCCCCGGTCGCGATTGGTCTGATCCGAAAAGGGGGCGGGCCCAGTCTCTTTCATCGGGGCTCGGCTTGCCTTTCTTTTGCTCGTCCTCCGTGTCGGTTTCGCAATGTAGCGTGCCCACCGCAAGTGGAGGGTTTGCGAAATGCAATGGAGGGGGACAAGTAGGCACTCAACGTAGGAAGAGGGCTAGCGTGCCCTCTTTCTCATCGAAGCCTCATATATAGAAACGAGGCTTCGATGCTCAGCCCCTGAACAATACTCTCACCCGCATTTCGAGGCTCTGGCTACTCTCACTTTCGCCACAAGCTTTGAAACAACCAAATCATTTTAAACAAACAAACAACCCACTTCAGATCCAAAAAAGCAGCTCATGTCGTCGTCCACCCCCTCCACTCCCCATCGCCTTTGTACACATGAAGGCTCATTGTGGAACAGAAGGTAATGAAAAAGTGGACCCACTCGCTTAGAGCGTCGCATAAAATCCGCGGCCTAGCAAGTAATTTCCTAGCTCCACGATCCATCCCATTGAATAGCAAGAATGAATGACCTAGTGTTGTGAAAACGGGCGATCCTAGTAGTTGGCCTCTGTAAAATGGCGATATACGCAGAAGTACCTGCCTAAGCAACACTCACTCACCTATGGAGTCGCACCTTTCTTGACCGGGGCGCATGGATCCTTACCTGCACACGTCCACCGGTTCAAACAGCGAAAACCTCGAGCAGGTGTGATTGCGGAGACGTAGAGCACGGCCTATTCAGCACAGAGCCTAATTACCGAATAGGCCCATAGTAAAAAAAGTCCAGGGGCCTCAAAACTACATTATTTGTTATTTATATTTGTGGAATGGGATAGAAGTCGGTGTGTGTCGGGGGCTCGAAAAGATAGTGAGCCTATAGTATCAGAAAGTGTTAATCAGTCCCTGATTCAGCTGCCTCATAAATGCACCACCTAAAGAAATCCTCTTCTCAGCATCTGCAGACCTGGACGGAAAACGCCCTCCGAAAGAAGTCTGCGAGAGCTAACCTCTTTAACGCCTCTTTAAACGATCTGGTGCAACTGGCTGAGCCGACAGCCCTTCTCAAGTCAAGTAACTACTACACATATGAACTCTGAAAGATTTACGAGCTCTTTCTTATATGGACCAATACGAACCATTTTATAAACTCATAAATTTTTCTTTTCCTTTTCAGTAATGTAGGAACGTACTCTTCCCGCTCTGGAGTTCACCAATGGTGACTTTGTCAACCAATGTGTCAACCTTTCGCTTAAATAAATCAAATAAAAATCAATCCAATCATTCATACGGTGCATGCTTCGCCTTAGGGGTGGACGCGAGAAGACTTTTATGCGAGACGAGACAGATATTTACAGCTTTATTGCGAGACGAGACACTCATTTTTAACATTACGATATAGGGATTTTTGCGCTTATTTTTCGTCTCGCGTCCATCCCTACTTCGCCTGATACTGTACCCTGCACGCACGTTTATGAACAACAAATCTACATGCATAGGGATCACCACCATTAGGAGATCTAATCCCTCCCCCCGGAAAAAAAAAAAAAAAAAAAAGAGGTTTTCGACTATGGGGCCTGGACTAACGAAATCTTCCACGAAAATAAAATAAAATAAAAAATCTGAAATTCTTCCAGATTTTATTTACGCACTCGGGTATATAAAATGTGGAAGAATTTCAGTTTTTTTAATCTATTCAATCAATTCTGCCATATAGAGGTTGCCGTTTTGGCATTTTGAAAACCAATATACCTCCTTTATTATACACAGAGAAAGTGACCGCAATTTTGCCTAGAACATTAAAAATTTGTCATAGACCAAGAAAACGGAAAAGTGACCGCAGCGCGCCACGTGGACAAAAATCCCGTGATTGAAAGAAAAACACTAAAAGCGATCTCACCAAACCCCAAGAACACCCAAAATTTTGCCTAGAACATTAAAAATTTGTCTTAATAAATAACACTAAAAGCTAAGAAACACACTAAAAGCGATCTCACCAAATCCCGTGACCAAGAGCGTGACCACGGTCCGCCGCGTAGAGAAAAATCCCGTAATTTAAAGAAAAACACTCAAAGCGATCTCACTAAATCCCAAGAACACCCAAAATTTTGCCTAGAACATTAAAATTTGTCTTAATAAATAAATAAATAAATAAATAAAAAATAAATAAAAAGGAAAAATGATCACGGCGCGCCGCGTTGACAAAAATCCCGTGCTTGAAAGAAATAGCACCCGAGTAAGCTAAAAAAAAAAAAAAAAAAATCGAGCTTCCAAGTTTTTGAGAGGCCTTCGTCATGTACAGTACATAGATATATTGTGTTGTGGAAAGCGAACTCGTCTTTACAAAACCATCATCTTTCTCAAATTTCATTTGTTTATTTATTTAATTTTAATGTTCTTGATGTTTTCGCTTGGCAAATGAGGCCTGCATGTACCTCCAATGATCCTCGAGACTTTTAGCACAAGTGGCTGCTGTCTCAGTCGTTCCAATACCCTAAATGGTACAAAATAGACAGAAAAAGAAAGACTAAGGAAAGGGAACGATAGAAAAAAAAAAAGAGGAATAAATCTTAAGGAATTAATAAAGGAGAACTAAAAGGAAAAGGAGAAAGGAAAGCCACGTGCAGACATGGCTGCTGCTGTCACCTCTTAGTGTCAACTCCTGTCTGCTTTATTTATTTTCGAATAACACTAAAGTATGTAACAGAAACCTGACTATTTGCCCAGACGCTGTTCCTTGATAGAAAAATACGGAGTCGTTTTGTAAACGTGCGTTCTTCCATGCATTTGGGGCAAGCGTATGGAGGGGGTGTTGGGTCACTAAGAGCTTGACTAAAGCAAGCAGTGGCGTATCCAGGATTTTTCAAAGAGGTACTTCGTTCTTCCGATGTATACATACTCTCACATTTCGTCGGTTCGACTTACTTTAAGGATTTGCTTTATATCAAAATTAAATTCAGCAGAACTTGAGAATTTAAAACACTGATAAAACAACAGTTCATAATGAAGAGCTTGCATAAAGTAATACTTTAAATTTTGAAGTATGAACACTAGCTCTTTTTCGGCCGCATTCAAAATTATGTAGAAAGAAATTCAGCGAAATTAATGCTGAGCAAATAACACACATACGTTCATGTATTCTAATACATGAACTATGCACTAAGACATTTTTGCGGCGGTCGTTTCGAGACCAGCTCATTCTGCTTCCCCCCCCCCTTCCACTTTTTTTTCTCTCATACAAATATCCTTCCTTTATTGGTCAAACGTCCAGCCGCTTTAACAGATAAAATGGTCACCCCTCCCCCCGCAAAGATGACCACTTTCACTCTTCCAAGAATTTAGTTTATCCGAAAAAAACAGTTTCTGTGACAAATGAGTCTTCTAAGAGCAAGCTTATTTCCAAAAGTTTTTATTGAGTATAATTTAAGAAAAAAGTTAGTTGTAATTTTAGATAGCTTCGTAGTAGTAAAAAAAAAAAATGCTTGTTACGCATATTCGCCCCCCCCCTCCCCTCCAAAAAGTAAGTGTTAAAAAGTAATACAGCCTAATTTTCCTTATCACACCGAGTATCAAGCAGTGTTGGCTTGTGACCTATTTTAGCGGTGGGGCCTAAATAGTCTAAGCTCAATCCGTAAAAATGCATGCACATAGAGCTCTTTTATTTTTTGTGCCCTCAGAGTTAAGTATAGAAAAGTTTTCAAACAGTAAATGATTATCAGAAACACCAGACACATTTTGCCGGTCTTATAATTAATTATGCTACTCTTAGAAATGTTTACACCTATTACTAACGGAAAATCCATTTTCCCCAATACTTCTAATTTTTCTTCATTATTTATATTTTTTCTTCATTATTTTATTTATTATTTTCATTAGACACACTTTACCGGTCTTATACTTTAATTATGTTACTCTTAGAAATGTTTACACCTATTATTAACCGAAAATCCATTTTCCCCAATACTTCTAATTTTCTTCATTATTTATATTAATTACAGCATTTATTTATTTTCCCTCCTTCAATTAACATAAAAATATGTAGTAAAACAAGGAACCGGAAACAAAATAAGAAAAGTCATTGTCTCATTCGGTTTCTAGCCTCCTCTATATCACTCGACCCCACGAAGTTCTCCTCAGTATAGGTGATGTGGTGCGGCCATCCATTATGACATGGTCGCCGTAGAGGATGCAATACATGTTCAAGAGGACACCCGTCTTAAAAAGGTTGTTAAATGATAAATAAACTTACACAACACTACTCCTACTATATGAATTTTGTAAATCAGGAAAATAAACTAGTGTAAAATACATATTAATTATACAGTACAATATCTGACATTCGAACTAAAAATGATTTTTTTACTGAAAGGGCAAATTTCGTCAATAACTACGACGTTGGCGAAATCCGTCCTGTTCTAGCGAACACCCATCTCGGGCCGCAGGATCATAGTGCATTGTGTATAAAACAGCCAAATATGCCGACTTCCACTGAGAAAGACGCCAAACTTCGGGCCAATGATGAGCTCGCCCGTATATGCTTGAAACGGGGGGGGGGGGGTATCTGGCGTTCTTTTTAGAGATATTTTAATTGATAATTTTCAAGTAGTTTTTTCACAATTCGTATGATTCAAGTATATATGTTTATGACATAAAAAATTTTTTTGAATTACAAGGTGAGGCCAGTCCCCTCTGGCCCTAATGGCGAGCCGCCACTGATAAATGTATAGATATTTTGCGAGACATGACAAACATTGCAACTGTTTTGCGAGACCAGACAGGCCAGTTTTTAGTATTGCGTCCATCAGTGATCGAAAGAAGTCCTGCATTCACAGCAATATCAATGGGAAATAGTTTACTCCATTCATTCCTCAGTTCAGGGCCGGCTTTAAACATTTTTGCACCCTAGGCAAAAGCCCATAATTGCGCCCCCCCCTCGAAAAATTGATCAATAATTCCAAATTAATATGCATAATAATTCGTTTTTTTCTCATCAGCACTATATGTGACTTTAAAAAAGTGTTTTATAAAGAACAGTTTTTTTTTTAAAGATTGACAGATAATTTACATTATCTATTATCATTTTGTTAGGAAGACCCTGAATTTTACCATTTAAAGCCACGAAACAGTTCAGTTTTGAGAAACTTATGAAAAGTCATCGCAAAACAGAGAATTGCATTGTAAACTTCGTGCGATTTTTGGACACGTCAGACGTCCGTCAGTATTCCTACCACAACATTCGAAATTGGTACAGAAATTCGAAGACTGGATCAAATAAAACCAGAAAATCACTTTGTTTAAATCTCAAAGAGTTATCGTTAATGTCAGCGATCAGATGAAGTGAATACTGTAATAGCACTTATTTTCTTGGGTTTTCTTCTTTAAATATTGATCTTAGACATATATAATTAATTACAAAGTTACTTTATGGTATAGAATAAAATTTTCAGAAAATTAACTGTAAATAAATACAAATTTTTACTTTTTATACAGCCCTCTTACAGAAATTCCCAATAAGTAAAACATACTCCCTTGCATTAATGCGAGGTGATGTAGAAAGTTTAAGCTTTCTCATAAGAAGGCTGCAGCCTGTGAGGGGCAAAGTCTGTAATAGTAAACATAATTATTAAAACTATTCTAAAAAAACTAATTAACTATTACTTTTAATCACAGTTATATATAGCCAATATTTTACATTTTAAGAAATGAGTTTTAAATCATTTTAAACCAGTTTCCTTTAAAAAGTGTTGCTGATTTTTTTCCAGCATTTAAAAATTTGTTTAGAAACATTACAATTACACTAACATTTAATTTAAAGAAGATTTTTTAAAATTGTTTCTGACTTAATTAATATTATAATTTAATTTTTAAAAAGCCATCTTTAAAATAAGAGTACTAATGTTTAAATTGAATATTTTCAGAAATAAAAATATTTATATATAAATACATATACTTATAAATCTTCCTTATTCTAAAATTTATTATTTAAAAACAAAGAGCTAACAAGATAAATTACCATGAATCGGAATAAACTCTTGCACGTATAAAAGAAAACCAGTAATAATCAGCCATAGCTCAACGCTAGGTCTCCCCTCAATCCGATAAGGCCGCAGTAGCGTCGCAATTCAGTAGGTTTGGGGGGGGGGGGGGAAGGGGGAGAGGCACTGTATGTTTTCATGGATTCCGGACGCTGAAAAAGACACCGATATATGGCTATTTTCTATCCTCCTCCAAAGGTATTGGGGGGGGGGGTCGAGCCCCAAAGGCCAGCCCCTCTTTCCTACCATAGAAATAATACACACAGTAGTAAATACTTCCCTTCTTATTTCTCACGTCACTGCAGGAGCGTAACAAGGGAGCGGGATATCGGGATGTACCCTCTTGCGAAACTTTCAAAATTACTTATTTACAGTCGTATTCACGAAACGGCTAGTAACCGCCTGATTATGAAACTAACGTTTGACCGTTACTTGCTGGTAACACAATGGTAACCTCAGAACGGTATTCACCAACTATTTAAAACCACTGGTTTCCTGACCATGTTTGACCACCGATTAACTTGTACTTGTGCATTCTGCTTTGTAAGCTCGTCTGTGATTGGCTTACAGTCGTATTCACGAAACGGCTAGTAACCGCCTGATTATGAAACTAACGTTTGACCGTTACTTGCTGGTAACACACTGGTAACCTCAGAACGGTATTCACCAACTATTTAAAACCACTGGTTTCCTGACCAACGTTTGACCACCGATTAACTTGTACTTGTGCATTCTGCTTTGTAAGCTCGTCTGTGATTGGCTTAGGGCACTGGCTATCCAACCAGCTGATTGCCGAGCCGACCCTTGACCCCTCTTCGCGAGCGCTCCAAAATAGTTGAAAATAAGCAGGAGTGGAATGTGTTTTCATGTATTTTTATAATCACAAATGCTTCAATTATTTATTTCGGAGATTTCTGCTGAATTTTTTGTAATTAATAACCGATATTTTATTTATATACTCCTACGAATTTAAAAGATATATTGATTTTAAAAGATCATTTTTAAAGGTATTCGAAGGTTTTCTATTTTTATTTTTTAATGTATCTGACAGTCAAAAACAGTACGATTGTTTAAAAATTTGTGAATACATACTTAAGAGCTTACTTTGGAGGTATTTTATTTGTTTTACTGTAGGAGATAGTATGTTTTTTTTTTTTTTTTTTAGTATCAATAATTAAAATTTCAAATGCATAAAAAAGCAAATATTTTTACAATGTCTTAATACAATTGTAATGATTCTAATGTTGAAACCTACTGGTGACCATACTTTAATCACAAAAATATGGATCATAGAGCAGCTCTGCAATTTTTTGTAATTTTATACAGTAAAGGGTAAATATATACGTGAATATTAAAATGTGATTGTGTTGAGATGGTTCTTGCTGGGTCTTAAATAATGATTTATGAGGTAGCCATTACTCAATTTTTAACTGAAGTTATGAACTAGGCTGTCTCTTGATTTTTCATATCTAGGACTAGAAATTTTTGGACTCTCCCCCCCCCCCCACCAAAAAAAAAAGGAATTGCAGATCTCCACTCGAAATTGCAAGTTTTTTCCCACAATAAAGACACTTTAATCACTCTGTAGTCAGACATTAAAATAAGATTTTTTTTTTCGCATGTGATTAATTTATGAGTAATAACTTTGCACGAAGTGTACAACTTATTTAAATAAAGCAGGAACGTGGAAAAAGAGTATTCAATTTAAATATTAATAGTGAATAATGCCTCTGATGTATTTTTATTAATGGAATAATGCAAAAATCAAGAATTAGTTATTTTATCGGATGTATGTAAATAAATATTTAATACTATAAGCTTAAAACAGACTCTGTTAAAATTTACATTTTCTTCCCCCATGAAACAGATAAAACAAATGTCAATGAATTTTTGTCTCAAAGCTACATGTTCTTCTTTTGCAAAATCGTAGGCAAATAAAAATTGGGAGGGGATGGGGGATATGTAGCGCTGAAATTTTTTTTACCTATAGTTGAACTGCAGAATCAATGCAAATAAAAAAACTACTAATTTCATTGACTAAAATTTCGGGGGGAGGGTGGGAAATCAATTAAAGGAATTCTAGAAAGGGGACTAATTAAAGAAACCTCTTCCAGCCCAGCTAACCCCTGCTAATTCACATGGCTTTGTCTATTAAATTTTTCAATGCTCTTGCTGGGAAAAAAATAAAAAAATAATAAAATTATTTCTTTTTTTCTGACAGGATTGGGATCATGATTGATTTTGATGGTATTGTAGTATAATGTCGAATTTATACACCTAATTAAAATGGTTAAATAGTTCATCCCAGAGGGCCTTACTTTTTTAGAAAAAAAAAAGAGTAAAAAAAAGGGGGGGGTGAGAGAGCAAGAAGGGAAACTTTGGCCGCAGCGAGGCCAGAACCCTGGAACTACTGCTTGCCAATCGCTCGCTTTACCGCTGCGCCATAATTTCATTGACACGTTTGCTGTAAATTTAAAACATTTCCTTTTTCGCCTGTTTACCGTTTACTTATTTTGATGGTAATGTATTGGAAAATCCTTGACACACAAGTTTTCTAAACCGTTTATTTTCTCCTCACACATAAATTTTGCAAATCTATCAATAAATTTTAAAATTTCCATATCTTCTGTCTTCAACAGCGCTGTAGTCCGCCATGTTTGTTAACAGATTAGAGCCTCACAGCGCATGCGTCGAATGTAACAGGCCGGTAACCACCCGAATTCGTCTGGTTACATTCGTCTGTTAAAAACGAGATGTAACCAGCCGATTTGGCCTTGTGAATACCATTTTTTTTTTAACCATCCGATTCTATGGTAATCCGGCTGTTACCAGCTGGTAGAAAGTTTCGTGAATACGGGTGTTAGGGCACTGGCTATCCAACCAGCTGATTGCCGAGCCGACCCTTGACCCCTCTTCGCGAGCGCTCCAAAATAGTTGAAAATAAGCAGGAGTGTAATGTGTTTCCATGTATTTTTATAATCACAAATGCTTCAATTATTTATTTCGGAGATTTCTGCTGAATTTTTTGTAATTAATAACCGATATTTTATTTATATACTCCTACGAATTTAAAAGATATATTGATTTTAAAAGATAATTTTTAAAGGTATTCGAGGGTTTCCTATTTTTATTTTTTAATGTATCTGACAGTCAAAAACAGTACGATTGTTTAAAAATTTGTGAATACATACTTAAGAGCTTACTCTGGGGGTATTTTATTTGTTTTACTGTAGGAGATGGTATGTTTTTTTTTTTTTTTTTTTTTTTTTTTTTTTTGAGTATCAATAATTAAAATTTCAAATGCATAAAAAAGCAAATATTTTTACAATGTCTTAATACAATTGTAATGATTCTAATGTTGAAACCTACTGGTGACCATACTTTAATCACAAAAATATGGATCATAGAGCAGCTCTGCAATTTTTTGTAATTTTATACAGTAAAGGGTAAATATATACGTGAATATTAAAATGTGATTGTGTTGAGATGGTTCTTGCTGGGTCTTAAATAATGATTTATGAGGTAGCCATTACTCAATTTTTAACTGAATTTATGAACTAGGCTGTCTCTTGATTTTTCATATCAAGGACTAGAAATTTTTGGACCCTCGCCCCCCCCCCCCAAAAAAAAAAAGGAATTGCAGATCTCCACTTGAAATTGCAAGTTTTTTCCCACAATAAAGACACTTTAATCACTCTGTAGTCAGACATTAAAATAAGATTTTTTTTTTCGCATGTGATTAATTTATGAGTAATAACTTATAGCACAAAGTGTACAACTTATTTAAATAAAGCAGGAACGGGGAAAAAGAGTATTCAATTTAAATATTAATAGTGAATAATGCCTCTGATGTATTTTTATTAATGGAATAATGCAAAAATCAAGAATTATATTAGTTATTTCATCAGATGTATGTAAATAAATATTTAATACTATAAGCTTAAAACAGACTCTGTTAAAATTTACATTTTCTTCCCCCATGAAACAGATAAAACAAATGTCAATGAATTTTTGTCTCAAAGCTACATGTTCTTCTTTTGCAAAATCGTAGGCAAATAAAAATTGGGAGGGGATGGGGGATATGTAGCGCTGAAATTTTTTTTACCTATAGTTGAACTGCAGAATCAATGCAAATAAAAAACTACTAATTTCATTGACTAAAATTTGGGGGGGGGGGGAGGGTGGGAAATCAATTAAAGGAATTTTAGAAAGGGGACTAATTAAAGAAACCTGTTCCAGCCCAGCTAACCCCTGCTAATTCACATGGCTTTGTCTATTAAATTTTGCAATGCTCTTGCTGGGAAAAAAATAAAAAAATAATAAAATTATTTCTTTTTTTCTGACAGGATTGGGATCATGATTGATTTTGATGGTATTGTAGTATAATGTCGAATTTATACACCTAATTAAAATGGTTAAATACTTCATCCCAGAGGGCCATACTTTTTTAGAAATAAAAAAAAAAGAGATGTAAAAAAAGGGGGGGGCGAGAGAGCAAGAAGGGAAACTTTGGCCGCAGCGAGGCCAGAACCCTGGAACTACTGCTTGCCAATCGCTCGCTTTACCGCTGCGCCATAATTTCATTGACACGTTTGCTGTAAATTTAAAACATTTCCTTTTTCGCCTGTTTACCGTTTACTTATTTTGATGGTAATGTATTGGAAAATCCTTGACACACAAGTCTTCTAAACCGTTTATTTTCTCCTCACACATAAATTTTGCAAATCTATCAATAAATTCTAAAATTTCCATATCTTCTGTCTTCAACAGCGCTGTAGTCCGCCATGTTTGTTAACAGATTAGAGCCTCACAGCGCATGCGTCGAATGTAACAGGCCGGTAACCACCCGAATTCGGCTGGTTACATTCGTCTGTTAAAAACGAGATGTAACCAGCCGATTTGGCCTTGTGAATACCATTTTTTTTTAACCATCCGATTCTATGGTAATCCGGCTGTTACCAGCTGGTAGAAAGTTTCGTGAATACGGGTGTTAGAGCTTTCAGATTTTTGTCGTCAATAAGAAATTAAGTTTATCAATACAAAATTATATCTAATACAACCCCCCGAAAAAATGTTCTGGCTACGCTCCTTGCCTCATTGACTAGCACGTAATGGCTATGTTACATCATAAAACTATTAAAAGCAGAGTATTATTAAAAGTGGCGTTTCTTCCGCTCACCATTTCATTAGCAGCATCCACATTGGGTGAAGATTCTTTTGACTTCATCAAATCTTGTTTAACTTTCTGCAAAACTTCAGTATCAGTTTCTGTTCTCGGCATTTTTATGGGTAGCATATCAGAATCAGAATACACTTTTTCTGGCATTCTTTTGGGTGGAACTGAGAAACCAGAAATGCTCGTTTCATTAATTGACGATGTTTCACCGATATATTTTGGATGACAGCGTTGCTAATACGTTTTCAAATTTTTTAAAATTATAGACACTTTACACTCAAAGCAACAGACTTTTTCTCGAGGGGACATATTTACCGTTCTGTGTGTGGTGTGGTTCTTTTTTAGGGAACGTTGGGATATCGGAAGAGCACAGACGGTCAGACGCCTTTTCGATGATAACATGCTTTGGATAATTGTTCTCTCCGGTACCCCTTTTTTCCTCAATGTGATTGTTCTGCAGCGGATCTCTTAGTTCTGCGACCATGTCGTCGACTTGGACATGGTCTATGCTGGGGTGCTCTGCGAGCAATTCTGTGTCTGCGAGAGGGGGGGGGGGTTAATGGATCTCCACACATGGGATTTCTATAGATAAGAAATTGTACTAGGGAAAAAAGGGACTTATCAGAAGCCATAAACGTGTTTTTCTTGGGCAATAATCACTTGAAGTCGTTTTCGTTTCTCCTTTCCAGTCCTTTTCCTCATCCGTGATTGTTCTGCAGGGGAGTTCTTTGTTGTGCGCCCTAGGCCATGGCCTAGGTTGGCCTTATGGAAAATCCGGCCCTGCCTCAGTTGCCGAAAGTGCCAGAAAGCATGGTAGGCGTTTAACGGAAAAGTACTTTAAATTTTTAACTAAAATATGTCTGTTCCATTCCCGTTTTATGCATCATTGGATCATCATTGTACACCCTCTCCAAAGGTATTCGAGTGTAAGCCAAATACTATTTGACCACCGATTATGTAGAAACGTAAGTTTAGAGGAGAGAACGGGCAAGTCCATTACTTTATGGGAATGGCAGTCAGATAACTCTTACCGCTAAATTATTCAGATGAAGTTTTGAAAAGTAAAGCTGCATTCATATTGGCCGTTCCGTGCCGCTCAGACTCCGCGCTGATATCCTCAATAATAACAATAATAATTAAAGTACCGCGTGCTATATTTCAGTATATTACAGATTATCACATTACTGTACGTTGACGTCACCACAATACAATCACATAGAGATGAGCAAGAGAAAATGCATCCACTCCGCTAGCTTTCCCCCTCCTCGACAGTCATTAGACTGACCTTTACTGGCAGCTTGCCAATATTCTACGCGAACTGCAATCAAAGTGTACCTTGTTTTAGTTTATTAAATAATGGAGTAATATTCGGAAAAAAAACGTAACTCAGAGAAGTGTCAGAATTTACAGCATAATTCATTTGTTGTGAACGATATTTTATACATGTGACCGACATAGGAAATTAGATGTAAACTCGAATACTTTTTTAAGGGTGTGCACAAGCTTTTTTTTTTAAGGGGAAAAAAAACTAAATTCGCTCCGAAGGGTTTAAAAGCGGGACAAGTTTGTCCCTATTTTAAATCTTTCAGAGCAAATTTAGTTCTTTTTTCAAGCGTGTGTATAGCATGCTAGAATGGATGTTTTCTGATAAATTCGCGAATTTGGGAATTACATTTTACGAAATTTTAAATAAAAGTTTTAATTTAAAAAAAGCATAACTTATAACTAATTGAGCAACGAAATATTATAATAATTTTCGCGGTAAATTCACGAAGATTATAGCTTGGACACTTGGTCATTTTTTGCTCCCTAAACTCTGGAGACCCAAGGTCGAGTAGTGATCTATAGGGATGGACGCGAGACGACTTTTTTGCGAGACGAGACAGAGATTTACAGCTTTTTTGAGAGACGAGACAAGCTTTTAGGCTATTTTGCGAGACGCGAGACGCTTATTTTTCGTCTCGCGTCCATCCCTAGGATCTACTGCAGATTTACCACAATAAAGCTTTCAGCATTTGAATTATGATTTAAATATCTCTGCAGCGAAAGAGACGAGGCCTTTATCAGAACACACACCCGAATTCTGTTGACATGACAACGGGTTTGATACTTTTGTGTGCCTCTCTCTTTATGTATTTATTTATTTGGCAAGGGAGTGTTTTCACTGGAACAAATGGTGGGACGCGATTGGTTTGTTGTACATGTATCAGTTTATGTCAATTTAACACCCCCTTCCCCTACTGTCACGACACGGAGCTTGAATTGACATTGAATGTGTGGCATTTAGAATGTAGAGTTCCCGTAAGAGCACACTCACGACTAAAAAGTGAATAAGATTCATCGATAAAATAACAATTCTACTTTATTTTTAACCTAAAAATCTGGAATGACTCCTCTCGGCATTTTGAACATTTGCCTGTAAGAAGTATAGCGCTAATCCCATTGTGACCACACCTAACCAAAGCAATGTCACAGACATCAATTTTACCCTGGCTTAAATCATATTTAGCAATACTAAAATCTGCTTAGAATAATTCGAGTCTATACGCCTTGAAAGTTTCGGTATCTCTGTAAAATAACTAGTCAACTCCGGATAGAGTGAACCTGAGTGAACTTTCATGCTATAGTGAACGCGTTTTGTTCATAGCATTTTTCGGTTTTAGTAAACCATGACTTCGGTTGTAGTGAACTTAGAATATTCTGGACGGCAGAGGCGATATTCTTCGATTCCTACGAAGAGTGTCTCTTTTGTGTTCGAGTAGAGAGAAAGAGATTATCAAGCACCTGTACCGAAATGCAGGTGAATTGCCAGTGTGTAGGCTAACGTACTTATGCAAAACAAGGGTGGGGGGGGGTTCATAATTTCTTTCATTGCTGTAATGCATTCTAATCTTTAAAAACATTCACTAATAAAAGCAAAGTCTAGAAACCCTTTTTTTGACGACAGCTGGCTGTGCCGCACAGCCAGCTGCGTCAAAAAAAGGGTCTCTAGATCTGTGGCACGCTATGAACGTTTAGATCGTCCGCCATCTTGCTGGTAGCTAAGTCGAGCGATGGCAACGGCTGCCCTTTTTTTAGCATTGAGCAATCTATTTATCTGTTCCCGCATTCTTCCATTTTTCAGAAGATGTCAGTGCTGTTAAAAATAATCGTGACCATTTTTTGACGGGAAATGACGTGCTAAAAAGTAAAGGATTCTCGTGGAGCTATGTCACCCGCAGCTATTTTTATAGAAATCAAATCTATTCTTCGTGACAGGCAACAGTCAAAACGTCAAAGTTTGGTGTTCCCAGAGCGGGAACACTGCGCGTTAAAAGGTTAAAACATGTGCTCCTGATCAAACATGCCCCCAGAAAAATTCATGGTGTTTTTTAGAAAATGCACTGTTCATGCGTAAACTATACAAGGTACGCAAATTTGAATAAAATTTTTGGAAGGAGCTTAAAAAGTTACGCCTAGAAAGAGATTTTCATTTCAGTAACTTCTACAGGTAAGCAGTTAATTAAGAGATTCAGAGAAAAACTGGCGTTTCTTGCAGAAAACTTGAAAATTTGCATAATTAATTTCTCGTTCATTAATTGTCGTAGTACTTGCAAAGTTGAGATTTGTGGTTTTCCCAGCCTATAAATAATCTATATAAAATTTGAGGAAAATCTAAGTTGGTGTGAACTGCACTGTTCGATCTGACTTGGAACGATCCACACGGTCTTCGTACACACATTAAAATAAAGTGATTCGGCCAGATTCAGAAAACTTCAGAGCGTTTCTTCATAGGCTGCATCACATACCGTAATAAATGGAAAAACGGTGTCTTTTATGAATCTTTCAGAAAAAAATTTTCAACATGGAACTGTACAGCAACAATTTTCGAAGCGTAAAGCATGTACCCAAATTTTCGAATCAAAAGAATTTTCCCACGAGGTTTCGTTACTGATTCAGTTTATCAATTATTTATTACTGTTTATTATTTATTATTATAGGTAAGTCCAGTTTGTAAAGAGTAATACTAAAAATTTTGAAGTGTTTGATATAATTAGTTTTTTATATTTATGTTCCAAAATCACGTGATTTTTTTCGATATCCACCGTTAAAAAAATTTAATGGCACGTTTTACCGGTTTTAAAGGGAAGATCTTACTCTATCCCGTTAATACTATCATATATTTTCCATCATAGTGAAATAAGAGAAAGAGATGCTTGGATTAGGATACACTTTATTATATATAGCACTTGAAAACGTATTTAAAAATTGGGAGGTGAGGGGGGGGGAGTTACTAAGATACTTCTATTTACATACTTAAAGCCTCGCAGTTCTTGCAATACCTGTCTTAATATTCTTAGACTCTCTGAAACCTGTGTTTAGTACTATCTATAGAATGCGTTTTCTAACATCGGTAGAATTAATTATACTCGCACATTTTTCTTTTCTTTACGTGGACGATGGTTCGGAAAACCCCCCACCGACGCCCATTCCGCAGAACTGAGTATTTTCTTGTTCTTCTCATTAAGTTTATCTTAACCCTTTGAGGCGCAACCCTTTCCCAATGCTGAAAAAAGGGCAGCCGTAGACATCACTCGACTTAACTACCAGCAAGATGGCGGACGATCGAAACGTTCATCGCGTGCCACAGATCTAGAGACCCTTTTCTGACGCAGCTGACTGTGCGCGAGCACAGCCAGCTTTCGACAGTCAGCTGTTGACGACAGCTGGCTGTGCTCGCGCACAGCCAGCTGCGTCAAAAAAAGGGTCTCTAGATCTGTGGCACGGGATGAACGTTTCGATCGTCCGCTATCTTGCTGGTAGTTAAGTCGAGCGATGGCAACGGCTGCCCTTTTTTTAGTATTGGGCAATCTGTCCAGCTGTTCCCGCATTCTTCCATTTTTCAGCAAATGTCAGTGCTAGTAAAAATTATCGTGACAACTTTTTTTAAGGAAAAGGACGTGCTATAAAGTAAAGGATTCTTTGTGGAGCTATGTCACCCGCAACTATTTTTATAGAAATCCAATCTATTCTTCGTGACGGGCAACAGTCAAAACGTCAGAGTTTGGTGTTCCCAGAGCGGGATCACTGCGCGTTAAAGGGTTAAGAGGTCTAAGAGAAAATATTTCCGACCATGAGCTGTTTAGATAAAAGGGAGGGAGGGGGGGGGGAAGCCCCTCTGGAAGGACCAAGGAAGCGAGAGCACGGGCATGAGTGTAGACATACGTACAGACAACCCACAAACACCTTTTAATCTGCATTTTGAAAGCGTTTAAAAAAAGAAATGTGCGGTCCGGTCGTTGTTTTTTCCGAGACCGTGAAAAACTGTCTAGACTACGTGCGAGTCGATAGTTAAATTAGGTCGCCAGCATGAGAGAGATAGTCTAACGGGCAAACTGGCTGCTCGCTGCTCGGGGTGTCTTGTTTTTCTGTGCGATCGTCTGAGAGAGCGTCTGGTTTTTAGGAAATTTCAGATAAGCTTTTCCGACAAAATATCTCCTTTGCCCAAGGCCGCACGGAGAAGTCCTCTCTGCACACAGCACGAGATCACTTCGCTTTTATAGGACAGTCCACGATTTCGGATTTCTATACTGGAGATGTGCGTCCGAAAGGAGGCGACATTCTTGGTCGGGCATCAGCCAGTGGCAGATCCGAGGAGGGTGATCCTCAGCACACTTACACCCGCTATTGAACCTGCGTTTAACCTGTTCGCATTCAAAACATTTAAACAGATGCAAGAGAAGATTTGTTGACCCATGTGCTTCAGCACAGTGATTCTTTGAACGCCCCGCAGCAGTGGCGTAGGAAAGGGGGGGAGTTAAGCCCTCCCCATACACCCTTGGAAGAAGGGAGAAAGTAAACACAGATCAGCATAATAGGATGTCATTTTAGATTCCAACATTTCTTTATTTATTTGCCAGGAGAGGACAGCTCACGTCACTGAATGAGTCGTTTAGAGCTACATACGTCCTACCGATTTTCCCGCCACAATTTTGATCCTCATCAGAATATTGACACGCCTCAGAAACTGCCGAGAGGACCATCGGAACCACTGATTGAACGTGCACGTAATGGGTGATGTTTAGTGGTACGCCGACATCGAACCCGCAACCTTCCGGTTACGAGTCCAACGCCTTAACCACGGCCCCTAGATTCCAGCCTTGATAGAAACATACTGAGATCCTCCCAATCTTATTGAA
>JAWZYV010001116.1:0-18136 GCA_038373885.1 Cheiracanthium punctorium
TCATTTCATTCAAAACCTTGATTAAGTGCTAGTAAAACTCCAGCTCATTTAATATTTCTTAAGTACCAATTCTAATTATATATCTATAGCACACTCTTTCTAATCCGCAGCCCTATAATCTGCAAATGCCTATAATTCTCCATGCATTTTATGTGTAAACAAATAATTCTACTTTTCAGGTTATCTACACAGACTCTGAAAAACTGATAAAACATTCACTTTCGTAAAAATAAAGGCCAGAAAAAGAGGTCCACTGAAATATTAGCCTATTTATATTAGTAACTAGACTAATCTTGTGTTGAAATTCACTCTTTGTACTGATACATGGAAAAACATGGGATTAGATTTTCATTCAGTATAATTTTGCATTACTCTAGACAAATATCTGTTATGGGCAGAATCGAACTAGTAAATACAATTAAATACTTTTAATAAACACAAATAAACTAGTGTCTCCAAGCACAAAAGAATACCTATGAAGAAGC
Organism: Cheiracanthium punctorium; assembly: GCA_038373885.1. Classification (NCBI taxonomy): domain Eukaryota; kingdom Metazoa; phylum Arthropoda; class Arachnida; order Araneae; family Cheiracanthiidae; genus Cheiracanthium; species Cheiracanthium punctorium. The sequence continues at coordinate 486 of JAWZYV010001116.1, forward strand.
AGCTAGACAAAACTGTCAAGTGCATTTTGAAATGTTATTAAATAACTAAAATATATAGACTTAAATTGAAAAAAAAAAAGTTTTATTTTTCATATATTATTACAAAGTAACTATTACGACCAGTTTGCTTTCAGTTCTTTCTAATTATACGTGTACTGTTGCCAATATTTTTTAGTAAAATACACATTTGTTTCCCTGTGTTAACCAAATGAGCTATAATCTGCACAACCCTTAGTCTCAACCTGTGTGGATTAGAGGGAGTGTCTGTCCTGTATTCCATTCAGTTGAATTTTGTATGTTTTTATGAAAATATTTATAAATTATGCTTGGGGATATTTATAGATAAAATGTATGTATTATTTGTTAATAATGATACCTTCTATATTTCAAGCTTTTGTGGAAAAGATTTTTTAATTAACCATTTGGTGGTATAGAAAGGAATTTGTTTTTCTGTTATTCGTATAATTTTAGTTGCTTTTTTTGCCAGGGAATCTGCTGTTTCATTTCCCTGGAGTCCACAATGTGCTGGTACCCACTGCCAAACATTATTTAACCTTAGTTACACTTAAGGATTTCAGTACCTTAGTCCTCAGGAAATATATTTCCACAGCTCTTCCATGGCCATCTTCAGTCCTTTTCATTCCTTAGTGGAATGGCGTTGTTGTCTGTTCCTCCTCCTTCTTTACGGATCTTCCGTCAGAAGGAGGGTGTACTTTAAATGAATAAGCTGATCCATTGTAAGTTTTAAAATATCATCGCAGTAAACAAATTGTTATTTTTTCACAACTGCGTCTGAATAATTTAGCAGCAGGCACACATCTGACTGGCACCCCAACAAGCACTATACATCAGATGTTTATGTTTCTATCTAATCAATAGTCAAACAGTATATCCCTCTGGAGAAATTTCACATTACTTGGCATGTGTGTCTTTATAAAAATACTTTTCTATTTAAAAAAAAAAAAAAATTGCTTTTTCAACTTTAATGATTTTTTTTTGTGTGTGTGTGTAGATATTTTCTTTATTTTAGGAAATAATATGAAACATCAAGATCTTTAACACAACCTTACAGAATGCAAAATAATGGATATGGAATTATTTCATTGGATTTTAGAAAAAGATGTTTGATTGAAAATTTTCTTCACTGTTTATGTAAACCTAAATAAATGTTCATTCAGTTCTGTTTTAAATAAACCAACAGTACTTTATGGGCATTTTTTTGGTTATTGATACATTTGTAAAAGTAAGTTATTTTAAATATTTTCAATTGAAAGACTTTACAGTAAGGGGATTGTTTAAACAAAAGCTATAGGCTCTTCTAGATAAATGTTTTCCATAATTCAGTTGAAAGTTACTCTGAATCTGAGTCTGTTAGCAACTGTATTTGCCAATAAACTAATATATTCTGATATTCATACATTTCTTTTTTTTAAATATCACTCGTCATCAAGCAAAAATATTTGGACCAGTTGGCCTGAAGAAGTACATTTCAGTCATTGCTCCAAAATAATAATAAGAGGAAGAATTGGAGTATTATTAGCACATTGGCTGTGATTAAATATAAATAGTAGACAAAAGTTTCTTAGTTTTCTCAAATCATCAGTGGCATTTCGTCACTGAAAAAGTACCCTGATTCGTTAAGAGGGCTCTACGCAGAAACTTCTGAAAAGATACGGTTGATTAAATATAAATCAAAACTTTCTTAAGTTTTATACTTTTTAATCTGCCATAAAAGATAAGCCTGCCCTTAAACTTTGGATTAACATTGAATTGTTCACAAAACAAAAGTTTTGTATATATGATATGTCTTCTCTATAAAGGAACAAGATTTATTTACATTCATGAAAACGTGATTTAAATTATGGTAAAGCTGTTAAATTGGATTTTATTAAAGTTATCTGATTATTTAATTTGTAAAGTGGAAGAGCAGGAATGTAAAAGCATTTTACTTTTAATTGGTAGATGCATAAACTCCCAAATGAATTTATTCTGAACTACTTCGATACACGGTAGACATAACAATTCTATTTAAATACTTTTTACTTTTTAATAAAGTTATCTTTCATTATGTAAGGAAATGCACTGTATATTGATCAAACATTCAATATTATGTCCTTAAAATGAAACTTTATCAAAAGCACAAAAGTCAAGCTTTCTAACGATATAGAAAAGGAAATAAAATTCATATAACAGTTGCAATTAATACTTGGATAATGTTTCAATTTATTTGCGAAACACAGGTGCTGCTGAGATTTTAAATACTTATTTTCTTTTAGAACAAAATTCTGTGCACCAAAGAGCAATTCGTGGCATCATATCCACTGAAACTCATGTAAATAAACATGCAAAAAGCGTGAGATTCCTTTGCCAACTCATTGCACAGTGTTTGCACCTATGGAATTTAGAGAATTAATTGCAGGTAGTTCCGTAAGAGACGACAGGAAACTTTCTGCCAAGTAAGTGTTTCCAAATCTGTTACCAGTTTCCTACATACCGTATATATATATTGGAAACTCCTATATTTAGACCTCATGCAAGTCAGATTTTTAATGGGAAAGGATCAGTCAAAAAATATCGTGTTATCTTCAGGCTAATACGATAATTCATGAAAATTTTGTAAGCTATTGAGAAGTGCATATACATAAAAAATGATTTAAATTTAAAAAAGATCAGCAATAGGAGAAATCAGCAGAGGCTTTTAATAAAGGTGTTGATGATAAAATTAAATGACTATATGTGCATGACATTTCACATATTAGCCAGTGATATAAGTGTTTGAAGGCAATACATTTCTATAGTGATATGCGATCCCCCTGTAATTTATGAATCTAAATTCAACAGGGCCATACACCATGAGTTCTTCTCTGATGAACTCAAGCTCATGTAGCTTATGACGTATATCGGGATATCTAGTGCAGTTAACAGGTTTCTTTAAATGTCACAACTTGTTTTCCAACATCAAGCTATCAAAAAGTTAAACTTTCAAAGAACCCCGTAATGTTCACCACGAGAGAACCGTTTCAGCTCGAATAATGTAAATTCAACTGTCTGTTTTAAATTTTAGTGTAGATTTGTTTTCCCTTTTCACCAATGCAATTGGTTGCTATTTTGGCCCACTTTTATGATTAATTTTTTAAAAATCGGATCTTCCTTTTAGTCCCATCTGCACTTATAGATATGAAGGCAAACAAAGTGGTCTCAAGTGTATTAGTTTCTTCATGATACAGGTCTCATTCTAGGCAGGGTCAGCTGGGTGCAGCACCCTGGTTTCCTATTTTAGTAAAAAAGTGCTCCCTGTTGCCCTTTGATTCAAGTTAGCTCACCGGTGAGGTAAAACTGGCCCTCCTTTGTCTTTGAAGTTTTTTGTTTCTTTATATATATATATTTTTTTTCACTCTCTATTCTAAGTTTCTTTAGCACTTTTATCTGTTCAGATGGGGGTTATAGTTTTTATTGCAATCACCTCTTTCCTCCTTTTCCAATCCAATATTGCCACTCTATGTAGGCAGGGGTTCGAACCATACTTTTTTTCGTTCCAGTTTAACTAAAAATAAATATATCGGCTCAGTTTCGGTTTTCCTTCCACCAAAAATAACGGTTTTCGGTTCAGTTCCGAATGAATAATTTTATTTTATGTCTATTCTTATTTGTGCAAAAATAAAATTATATCATAAATAAAAAATGTATTCTATCAAAATTTAAGAGATTTTATTCTTTTTTTGATGCGTAAGTTGGTTACAGTATACAATATTGATAAGTTGATTCCCGCAACAAAATGACTTAAGATAATATTGAACCCAGATAAATCGATATTTTTTTCGATTTAGTCCAGCTTTCTTTCCAACCAAAATAACGTTTTTTCCGGTGTTTCTTTTTCAGTTCCGGTTCGAAGCACTGTATGTAACTGACCAGCTAATTGTTAAACTCAAGAGAATGCTTATAATGGCTGTATGATAATCTAGAAAAAAATGTAGCTATCTTTGTCTGCTTAAAAATTTTGACCAACTGAAGTCCTCCTACCGAGGAACCCCCATCCTTGGTAAGGCTACTATAGGGGGGAGCTGACTTGCCCGGAATTTTGGTTCGAAAGTTGTGTCAGGCCGCCATATTGGATCGTGCGCCTATGTCATAAAATTTATGTTTTCTAATTGTTCAAGATCAATAAAAATGGTTGGATATTGTGCAGTGAATTTTTCAAATCGCACGGAAACGGGTTATCGTCTTTTTAGGTCCCCTGAAAAATCATGACAGAAGGAAAAAATGGATTATAAGTTGCAGAAGGGAGAGTTGGAATCCAACTGCGAATTCAAGATTATGTGAAGTAAGTCTGGAATTATTTTAAAATGTAGTTTTAGTTTTGCAGTTATGTGTATAAATCTGTGATCTAACTGTTTATTTTCCTTTCAATTATTATATTCATACATATTATACGCTATTTTTTCTCGTGTTGTTACTGTTAGGGTTGCCGTAATTATTACCTTTTAAAAGCATTTAATATTTACGTTAATTTGACTACCGATATCATAAAACTAAATTAGTATTTACATTAAAACAATAATACAACAATATTCATGGTCTATTAGTAAAGATTATTTAGATTTTGTCTTTTATAAGAGCGTAAACATTCATGATCAAACTGTCGCCAACCGACATTTGTTTTGATTTTGAAACATTGTTTTTTCTCTACTCTACTCCTTACTCTAAGTAAATACGACATTCTTATTGATATATTATCCTGCTACTAAAAAAATACAAGCATGTGTTAGCTTTTTCTTTCAATTATTACGGGATAAATGGATTGATCGTATCCCGCCAAACTTTGGCGGCATATAATCTACATCAAAATGAAATTAATACGCGATAGTTGTAATTTGTAATAAAATTGGTTTAACTTATCACTTGAATTATTCTTCTTCAAAATTAAACTCATCAAATGACATTATAAAATGACGTTGTATTTTAATTATAGTAAAAGTTAAATTCAACATATAATTGGTAGTGTTTCTTTAGGGATATTTTAACAAAACTAGACATGATGCATAGAATGTTGTTGTGCTTTGTACCTTCAAAAGTATATATATATAAATACATTTCCAGTTTCACACAAAATGATTTGATACTTTTTCCCAATAATTGAATTGGCCTTGCTCTTCTGAAAAATAAAAACAAATTCTATTTTATATGTCTCTTTCAAATATCTACCTCCTCTAATTGTTAATTTATGTATTAAAAACAATGTGTTTAAATTAGTTTACATGTTTAAAGAAAATTGTGTCTGTATTGCTCGTTTAAAAAAAAACTGGATACCTTTCCTATTTAATAACACTAGTGTTATTTGACAGCGTATACTTTGAAAAAAAATTATTTTTGTCTCATAATTTATTTAAGTGACTTTGGGCCAAGGCCCCCTAGACTCTGTACGGTTGTTTTTCATATGAGGGGTTCGACCCCTAATAAGGCTTATTCGTCAAACAGGCATGATTTCCACTGACAAAAGCCTAAGATTTGATCCAATGCTACTGAGAAACACATTGCTTGGTTCTTGCATGTTTCTTAGAACATAAAAATTTAAATGTTACACTATTTTTAATTGTGTAAAACCTATAAAAACCTTGCATATTTGCCATCCAAGGCGATTTTTCATAATTTGGTGACTTACGTATACGTTTAGTTCATAACGATTTCTAAGAAAACAGTGCTTCATATGTTTTCTTTGATAAAATGTATGGAACAGCTAGAATATCTTGCTATCAATGGTGATTTATCATTATTTGGCAATTTACACATGCTCATAACCGATAATTATTGCTCATGTAAGGTTGTCGTGAAAACAATTATCCATACATTCATATACATAATGCTTTGCAGATTGGCTTATTTAGCACCACGAAATGTATCATCTCGTTGGCCTGGCAAATATCCAAGCTGTACGAAAACTGGTATAATGGCATGGTTAACTCCGCTAATTATTTCTACAGGTGTCAAATACACAGGCTGTTCTAACTGGCATTGCTATGATCTGCATTTGAATTATTTTTTATTTTAAAAATGCTGGGTGTTAGCATTTTGGAATGCACACAATATTTAGATTCACCTTGCTTGGGGAGACAGCCGTGGTCCTGCCTGATGCCAAAATTGTGCTTTTTAAATTAGTTATGTATTAGATAAAGGAATAATCGGTAATTTTAAACCTTGTTATCTGAGAGAACTTACTACTATTTGAAAATTGCGAATATTAAGTAACACACTTATTTATTTCACATATTTTTTTTTTTAATTTGACACAAAATTGGTGTAATTCTACTTCATGTTTGTCAAATTCACAGTATTGGGCATACTTGGAATTCCTTTGTTGCAAAGGCATGAATGATTTTATGCTGGAGCAAATTGCTAAACCTGGCAACCATTATGCTTATTTTTTCAGTATTTTATTAATATCTTCTAAAATAATTAAAATTTTAAAATTTAAGTCAGCTTATCGACTTCCCTCGAATTTTCCGAATCCGTGGACACCTTTTTTCAAAACACAAATCCCCACAGTTTTGGTAGAGATAGCATGACTTTTCACAGTGGCAGCGGTGGCAGTTACTCTTTTTTAGAATAGAGAGAAAAGATGTGCAAATAATTTAACTCAGTGATAAATGCTATTTTCAAAATGAAAAAGTCCAAAATTTGGACTTTTCAAAATGAAAAAGTTTAAAAATTATCATAAATCAAGAACTGTGTTTCTCTAGTCTTCAAAAATCATTCCTTAACAACCTTCTAAAAGTGATGTAATATAACACTGCCCCCGTAATTTAGTAACACATGGAAAATATTTTGTTTGTACTGATATATCACTATGATCATGATTTTCAAAATTACAATTTTTTTCCCTTTTTTTTAAATCTCTTTTCTTTCTTTCTACCTGCATAACCCTCTTTTGAGCAATTTTTTTTTTATCATCCATGTAGAATTTGCTAGCCACATTCATAAAGTAACTGACAAGATAAAATGACTTTAAATACCTATACTTGTAAAGTAATTTAAAAAAATGTCAGGCATTAAAGGATTTTGAAGCATTAAATGTCATTTATTTAGTATAAGACTATGAGTTTGCTACCTCTAATTATAAAGTTCTCTTAAAAAATGCACTAATGCGAAAGATATTTTTTAATATTTTCAGATTTGTTATGTCGAGTGCAGCTAAACTTAACTATCATGTAAACATTTTTAATGATTGTTTGGTTAGTATTGTCTGACATTCACGAGGGTTATATATTATGTCGTGTAATCCTGAAATAGATGGGAAAATTTTAAAAAGAACTTTTATTCCAGAATAGTTCAACTCTATAAAAAAAAGTTTACAATTTCGAAGCAATTACAATGCTGTTCCGATGAAATGTAAATTTGTGTTTTATAAACGTTTTTTTCTTTGTTGGTTGGGGGGAATCAGTAATTTATATTAATATCAAGGCTTTGCAGAAATATGTGTTTGTTAATGGTTCTTCGAAGAATATTTAGTCTTAAAAACGAAACCTTTGCATAATTCTTTCTATAAAAAGCAGATCCTTCACAAATCAGTGTTTATTTTCAAAGTTATTCTTCTTGGGTCTTGGAACGCATCCCTCATGTAAGTCAAGAATCTACTGTATTTTAAAATTCCATTAATATATCCTTTAAAGTGTTTTATTAGTTCAATAATTGATGGTAGTTTCTTAATATTTTTTAATGTAGTGTTGAGTTATCTGGAAATTTCATGCTGCTTTCAAAGGAAAGCGGATTGAAATGAAAAATTTTCACAAATTTGACTGCAGTACCATCCTTTGTAATAATGTTATTTGTTTTCAATCATTCAGATGTACCAAGACCTGTCCTTAAGCAACCGAAAAAAATTGGCATACTTTTTGTACAACACATAACCCAATAATTTATTTAATTTTTACAAAATAAAAATTTTCTGAGTGATAAACCTTGATATTCTCCTAAATTTAATTGTGTATTATTTTAAATGTTATTATAATTCTTTTTTTTTTTTTTTTTTTTTTTTTTTAGGTTGATGAAAATGCTCCTGAATTGGATCAACAAACACTGATAAAGGAAAATGAAATTTTGAGAAAAAAGGTCAAAGAGTTAGAGGAGAAATTAGAAGCAGCAGATGCACGATTTCTGGCATTAGCGAGCAAAGTAAAAACATCCAGTCTTTGTGTAATTCTTCTGATTTGACCTCCAAGCTGCCCGCTGCAAGAGCACATTCATCTTTTGAAATTTTTCAACTGCATCTCTTGTATCATTCTTTTCATGAATGAATCATGGACATTGATGTTCACTCTTCAAAGTACATGGAGTCATAGACTCTCCAGTCTGCATCCATACTATGGTTTTTAATCCAAAAAAATGTTTTAAAGTCTTCTGGACCACTTCGTGACATTCAAGAAAAAATTCTTTAAAAAAAGTCTTCTGGACCACTTTGTGACAATTCAAGTTACTCTTTCCTGTCTATAACATCGCGAAGCTGCCTGTTGCATGAGCACATTCATCTTGAAAATTTTCAACTGAATCTCTTGTATCATTCTTTTCATGAATGAATCATGGACATTAATGTTCACTCTTCACAGTAAAACAAGCCGTCGGCACTGTAGTCTGCATCCATACTATGGTTTTTAATTCTAAAAATTTTTTTAAACTCTTTCAAGACATTCATGACATTCAAGTTACTCCTTCCTGTCTATAACATCCTGAAACTGCCTTATGCATAAAGAGAAACATCCAGTCTTTGTGAGATTCTTCTGATTTGACCTCGAATCTGCTCGCTGCGAGCACATTCATTTTTTGAAATTTTTCAACGTCATCTCGTGTATCAATTTTTTCATGAATGAATCATGGGCATTGATGTTCACTCTTCATAATACACAGAGTCATTGACTCTGCTGTCTGTGCATTTCCGGATATTTTTTTCCTAACTTGTGCTTATTTCTTTAAAATTGAAATTGATATTAAAAAGAAATGTATTAGGTTTTAAATTGAAATGATATTCTATGCTTGGGCCTTTTTGGCCTTTTCAATATGAATCTAAGTGGTTGCATCGGCACCATGATCCAACAGCGAAAAATCTTGCTTCGAGAAAATAATGTGTTTAAAAGTAGTGTGTTGAAGTAAAAACATATTATGTGTTAAAATAATATGTTTTTACTTCAGATTTTCTGAATAAAGCCAAAAAAACTAAAGCTGCTTCTTTGAAGTCAGCACAGTCAAAGTGAGTTTTTTCAAGTCAGTAAGGTGGTCATAATTAATAAATTGTTAGTCACCAGAAATCTAGAAAATGGTGTATTAATTGATTTATTTACCTTTTATTCAACAACTTCATTTTCTTTTATTGTTCTTAACTTTATTTAATAAAACTTCAAATCAGTAGTTAATTATATTTAACCTTTTCTGTGGAATTTTAGAAATTAAAAATGCTATAAGGGTAAGTATGTATCCAGTATCTGGCTGATTTTTTAATATCCGAAATACTGTCGTATATCCGATCTACCAGATATCGGACTGCTCTGCTGGATATCCGGCTGTATACTACTAAGGTTTATTCAAATTAATTATTGATTGATGACAGTAGTATGGTTGAAATATTGGTGTAACACATACATAAGTATTTATTTTCTTTTTAATTATGTATGTTATTAGTTAAATAATTGTGATATAAAATGCATTAAAAATAATACTCGTGCATTCTGTGGTGAAAGGTGAATTATGTGCACATTAAATTGATGCTTTTTAAAGTCCTCTTGGTAGCCGTTTAAAAGTTGTACAACTTGGATTTTGTATCTTGGATTTTTTAAATAAAGATTTTGATTGCATTCGTCAATTAGCCTCTTTCTTGTCTATTTCCTCCCCCCACACCTTGATTTCTTTTTTTCATTTTATGTGGATGAATAAATTGAAAAACGATGTTTATTTGCTCATTGATCTTAGCTACTGTTCTAGTATAAAGATTATTTATTTATTTTTGCCATATTACAAGTTTTTCAGGTAAATATTGTCTTATCTTGGCTTCAAATTTCAGATATTCAAAAGTAGAAAAATCATATTGGCAATTTATTTCTATCTATACAATTTTAAACCACAAGTTTTAAAATCTTTCCACAGTTTATTACAGAACAAGTGTAAAGATTTTTCATATTCTCCCCCTACTGCAAACAAAAATTAAGGATGTAAACTGAATTGCCAAAATTTTTAAGGATCATATGGAATGAAAATAAAATTAGCTACAAAATACTTACCCTGCTTGTGCTCACTTTTTCAGAATGCTAAAATTTTTATATTTTTGCTGTCTGAACAAATGTTATTCGATTTTCCTAGCCTTTAAATCAAAATTCTACAAAGTAAAATAAGGATATAAAATTCTCACTTTTTACACATTAATTTCTAAGAAAAGTTGTCATTCTTCATTTCGAGAATTTGACTATTCCTGCAGGCATCGGCAAAAATTAGAGAATGTAATGAAAACAGTCTGGACATATATGAATTTAAAATAGTTGAATGTTATACAGTAGAGAGCAAGAAATCTGCACAGCTTGGGACCAAGGCTTGTGCGGATTTTAGGATTTTGTGGATTTCAGGCCCATAAAAGATAAATAATTACATTTCTGATTTTAAAAATGTAGAATACAATGAAATAAAAGCACTGTCAAAAGTATTTCATTTATATTTTCAAATTAAATAAAAAAGCATAGGAGAAAAAAGGAAAAAATTACATGATGACTAGAAAAGCAAATTGTTTCAAAATTTCCTTTTCTAATTTTGGAAACATGTTCTATGGTTATTTGCTTTAAAATATTATTTTTTTTATTTTCAGCTTCATTCTTTTATTTATATATTTTTGCAAATTATATATTATCAATAAGTCTTGTTTTGTTGAAGAAATTTGCTGTACTAAAAACTTAGGATAAGAATACCTTAACTTTTATCAAATTGATTTTATTATTATTATTACCCAAATTTTCATCATCATCATCAGAAGCATGTGTATCTGGATTCAAGACACTTTTGAACAATTTCATCACTGGCAAATGACTGCAAATTTCATTATTTATATCAGAGAAGTTGTGCGGATTTTTGGCCGTCAACTGTAATAGGTTCTTGATTTTGTTATCTATTAAAGGTGAAAACCAAATTTTATGTACTAAGTATTTAAAAATGGCAGAATAATAATCTCCACACATTAACAAATTTCTTCGTTGATTGAAATATTGCAACAGCTGAGGTTCAATAATGCGAAATTTGGGACGAGTTTTTTTAGCAAAAGAATTATTTGACCTATAAATTACGGTTATAAATAATGTTATTCATCATAACAAAATAACACTAGAATGCTTTTCTGTTTTAAATTTTCATTAAATTTAATTTTAAAACAACTACAACTGAAAAAAATTAATAATTGTATAATTCAACAAAGTTTTCTCTGGTAGTAATTTGTTCATTGATCTTGGCTACTCTTGTAGTATAAATATTAAAGATTATATATTTATTTTCCATATTACAAGTTTTTCAATTGAATATTGTGTGATCTTGGCTTCAAATTTCAGATATTCCAAAATAGAAAAATCACATTGGCATTTTATTTCTATCTATACAATTTTGAACCACAAGTTTTAAAATCTTTCCACAGTTTATTATGGAACTAGTGTAAAGGTTTGCAGTAGGGGAGAATATGAAATTCTCCCCTACTGCAAACAAAAATTGAGGAGGTAAACTGAATTGCCAAAATTTTTAAAGATCATATGAATGAAAATAAAATTAGCTACAAAATATATATTTTTGCTGTCTGAACAAATGTTATTCAATTTTCCTAGCCTTTAAATCCAAATTCTACAAAGTAAAATAAGGATATAACATTTTCACTTTTTACACATTAATTTCTAAGAAAAGTTGTCATTCTTCATTTCGAGAATTTGACTATTCCTGCAGGCATCGACAAAAATTAAAGAATGCAATGAGAACAGTCTGGACATATATGAATTAAAAATAGTTGAATATTATGATAGGTTCTTGATTTTGTTATCTATTAAAACTGCAAACCAAATTTTATGTACTAAGTATTTAAAAATTGCAGAATAATAATCTCTACACATTAACAAATTTCTTCGTTGATTGAAATATTGCAACAGCTGAGGTTCAATACTGCGAAATTTGGGACGAGTTTTTTTAGCAAAAGAATTATTTGACCTATAAATTACGGTTATAAATAATGTTATTCATTATAAAATAACACTAGAAAGCTTTTCAGTTTTAAATTTTCATTAAATTAAATTTTAAAACAACTACAACTGAAAAAAATTAATAACTGTATAATTCAACAAAGTTTTCTCTGGTAGTAAATACTGCATATTTTCAACTATTTTAAATGTTTAAGAAGTTAAATCTTATTGAAACACCAATTATAAACACCTTTAAAAAAACAAAAAAATTACTATAAATTATCTCGAATATCCCCTTATGTTTATTACTTTTATGATTATTCAGTACTATTAATTTATTCTTGTATAATTAAAAAAAAACAAAAAAAAACGGTTGCTGATTAAAGCTTAATAACTGTTATACAAATTTATTTTATGTATAGAAATTTAATAATCAGACCAAAATTCTTATATAAATTATATATATATATATATAAGTGTAACTATTAAATAAACTTTCTTAAAGTTTTACCAAGCCGATAAGGTAAATATGTTTTAAAAAAAAAAGCGTAAAACACAAAACTGAGCGCGCAAACTGATATACAAAAAAGATTGCGAGCTCGTAACGGAAACGACGCCAAGAACGCGATAACGCGCCAAGCAAAACAACCCCCCGCTTCATCAGTTCGACCCAATATGGCCGATCGGTCGGCCTGTGTATAAAGGGGTTCTAATCCTTGGCAGATCGCCCTAGGGTACCGCTGCCATAATCACACAGACGAACAAACTGAATAAGAAAAGAATCTGCTTTTGGTTAATTTTGAAGTATTTCCGTTTTTACTATTTACTTTTAAAATAATGTAAAACATTCTTTTTAATGCAGCTAAACATAAAAAGATTTCCCCACAGTATATTTTTTGATTTTTGTGTTTAAGTCCTTAAAAAATGTTAATTTGTCTTGAATAGTTCTGAAAAAAAATAAAATAAAAGACTTTTTCCTTTTGGGGTGATGGGGATGTGTATGATCCCTCATACTATTAAAATATTGTGATTTGCATCTTGTGAACTGTGTTTCTTTTTTTTTTTTTTCCGGCAATTTGCCAGCTATGCATAAGTTCCTTTAACAAAAAAATCCTTGAAAGACTTTTGACATCTAAGATTTTTGTTTGTTTGTTTCTAGCTTTTTAAGGGCAACAAGAGTTGCAAACCCTTGAGTCAATATTTCTTGGAATTAACAAATTTGTTGTCTCTCTTATTTCACTGATATGCAACTTCTGTTGTTGAAGACAGGAGGTGTTTCAGAACCCATTTTTGCAATGTACACTAACTAGAATTTGAGATGTAGATGTTTTGAAGGAAATTATTTGAAGATATACAGGGAAAACAAATTGAGTTTAGATTGTTAATGTAGAGAATTTTTTGAAATTTCCTGATAAACAGGTTCAACTGTTTTATTTTGTGCCACATTTTCTTTTTGTCAGGCCCAAATATTCATTCTATATATGCCTAATTTGAGTAAAAAAATTTATCCATACTGTTTTGTTTTAGACTTGCCTTAAAAGTAACATTTTTTAGATCTCTTTCTTTATCAAATTACATAGCATTATTTTCTCTTAAGTGGTTTAAATTTGATTTTCTGTTAATTTTGTTTAATTACTACAAATTTGTATGTTTAGTAATACTGGGGTTTACTTTTCTTCTTTAAAAATGTGTTTTTTGAAAACTTTAGTTACTAATAAAAGACAAAATATAGCTGTAAAAGGTCTTTCTTTTTCCAATTTCCCTATTGTATTCTGAACTCAAACTGTAGTCTGCAGAAATAGCTGCTCTGAATTGCCCCACTAGCCATTGCATTAATTACAAATTTAAGCTAAATTTTCAAAAAAAAAAAAATCAAAAATATCCAATTGGAAGAGAAAATATTTTATCAGATCTGAAATGGTTAAGAATAAGTAACATTACATTCACCAATTTGATCTACGAGTTTTTGCTTTTGGAGACCTGAACTTCTTTCTACCCATAAGAGGTATTGGTACTTGTGTAGTAGAGCAGCCACTGAAAATCAAATTGTGTAGCAACCAAGATGGTGATAATGGAATCTCATTCAAAATTCATCTCATTTTCATTCTTAGAGACATTTGCAGTATTAAGGCTACCTGCAATCGTTGCTTAGTTCTTGTGCCTCAAAGCAAATTCAAAGGCCATCATGATACACGAGTACTGGGATACATTCTTAGAATAATGCACAGATATATTAAATTTTAATGAGAACATGTCATGTATTGTTATATTGTGTATAGTTTTCTACAATAATTATAATAATGAATATAAATGGCAGATAGAAACTCAAAGGACTCCTTATTCTGGCCATTTCACTTTATAAAGAAAATTTGAAACCGAAAATGAATTCTTTGTATCTCAAAAGCATGGTGGTAGATAGGCATTTGGAGTTAATAAGATTGGAATTTTAGAGGAAGTGTGCTGCAGTTGAGTGTATAATTGTATTTGAAAAACAAGGTTTTTGTTGATGGTATCAGTGATAGAGTTACCTAGAATAGATGTATGTGGAATACTTGAAGTTGTCCCCATGTTTTTGACGATGAGAGGCAATTATGGAGTTTTTCACTTTTCCAAATTTGATTAAAAGCATGCTTAACACAGTTACCGAACAAAAATCTAATGGTGTTTATTTTGTGTATATGGTACTGGATTATTCAAACTATTTTTGTCTCTGACACTAGTTTAATTTTGCTTATTTTAATAAGAGTTTCTTTTTCTTCACAGATGCCAGCAGGACCTTTAGAATTAAGGTTTTTGGATGCAGTTGTTAAGTTGGATTATTCTGAAGCTCCCTAATCTATTCAGTACATTTTTATGTCTACAGGAATATCAAATAATGAATGTTTGGATGGCATTCCAGGTATGTATTAACTTGAAATTATAGTTAATATATTCCAGTTATTAATTTTTTTTTCTTTTTTATATCGATTAGTGTTACTCGGATGGGGTTAATAACACTATATGGTCAAAAATGTTTTGTTCGGTTACAAAATAATTTGACAATTTGTTTTTTAGAAATTAAAAAAAAAAAATCAAAATTCAAAATTGCCTGGTTATGCTTGGTAACATAATGTATAATGTAGGTTACAGTACTAAATATATATATCTAGTGCATACTAAAAATAGAATTTGAATTAATATTCTCATACTTTTTGGAAAATGTAAACTGATAAAAGCATGAATGAAACACTAATGACTTTGTAGAAAACAAGTATTCAAATGTAAGTCTGTATCTATGTTTTAGATCATAGAAAGATTGCAACTTTCTTAAGCAGCAAATTACTAATCCCTAGTCTTTTTTCTATATATGTGTGTTCACACATAGCTGATTGTTTAGAACAGGGTTTGTACAGACATGGAAAGTTAGGGAAATGGAAGAAAAATCCGATTTCATAGTAAAATTCAACTTATTAGTTACAGTTTGTACCAAAAAGTAAGTTTTATCTTTTCATCCAAGATTGCTCATGCAAAACAATCAATCTACATTTCCCTTCACAATCTTTGTCTACCTATCAATCCCATCCCCCTACTTATTTCATGCATACCAGAGTTTGTGTAAACAAAATGTTCTGAAAGGGCACTTGAGATTTGGGATAATATTAAAATGTTTATAGAAGGAAAGCTTCCCAACAATGCAGTTGTTCCAACTGTTAAGAATGCTGTCAGTGATCAATTTATGAAATGCAAATTTACTTTTTGTAAAATGGTATCAAATGCATGCGAACCATTTTTCTGCAGTTACCAAACATCCAATACTAGGTGTAATTTTTTATTTGAAGGTTTGCATAATTTGATTCGGACCTTAATGGCATGTATTTTATCTGAAGAGTGCAACAGCATCAAAATTAGTTGAAATAGACGTATCAGACCCAAAAAATCTTGTCATAGCAGAAAATGTCAATGTTGGTTTTGCAGCTGGACATCTCTTGAAATTTAAATGTAAACAGCTTGAAAAAATCAAATTTCTTTAAGAATGTTGCGAGTTTTTTATGGGGATGGTATCAAAACTAATAGAGATGTTCATTGAAACATAAAACTGCTCGGGAATTATCCGCACTTGATCCAGTAGTAATTAGTCGTACACCTAACTGAGGCCAAACCAGGTGTGATATATTGCTAGAAATTTTACACACCAGCAAACAAATTGGTGACGCTGTAGCAGAGAAAACAAAACAACAATATTCCACTCTCTTCTTCCAGCCAAGAATGCATTAAAGGAAGAATTCAAAATTAATTCTGCTCTTAAAAGGCAAGGTGTTAGATTTTATGAGAGTTTTTTGGAAAATAATTTGAAATATGTGGAACTATGGCAAGTAATGAAAATATGCTTCATTTTGTCCCATGGCAATGCTACTGTTGACAGTGGTTTTCGCTTAATAAACTTTTGTTAATCTAAAACATACATGAACAAACAATTATAAGTCAAAGGCATATCCATGATGAGTATTAGGAATACGACGTATACAGCACCAGTAATTGAAAAACCTTAGCATACCTGTTTCGGGTGACTTTAGCACTGACGACAGCATTTCAAGCATGTTGAAACAGGTATGCCGAGGTTTTTCAATTACTGGTGCTGTATACGTTGTATTCCTAGTACTTATTCACATCTGCACCAAGCTAGGTTATTGCACTTAGTATATCCATGATGCCATCTACCAGTCAGGAGGAATAGATGGTATAAATATTGACAAAAAATTATAATTTATGTCCAAAGAGTTTGTCGAAAATATCAAGAGCATTTACACACTTTCATAAGTCCAAGAGAGATGGAAAAGAAAGGAGATTGAAGGAAGTTTGAAATGAAAGAAATGGAGCAGAAAAAGAAGCAATTAAAACTATAAACAAAATCCTTGGATACTGAAATTAACATTAAATTGAAAGAACTGCAGAAATCTTAAATGTACTTATATCTAGATTTTTTGAATTGCCTGTAGAGAAAAATCACTTCTTTGAAAATTATTTCATCAAGTTTTTTATTTTACCAGTTTTCGTACTAAATTTAAGTGAATATTTTAAAATGTTAAATTAAGGAACGATGTAATTTCTGTTTGATTATTGCTGCTTAGTTGGCAAATCCTTGAAGCAAATGAGAAGAATTTCTTTGATTTACTGTGTATATTTTAAACTATTTCTCTAAATCTAAACTTTTATGTACTTTTATATCACTCAGTTTATTTCAGAACAAAAAGCTTTTGTGAGAATTTCTACTACGCCATTTTTGTTTCATTAAATTATTTCTCATTGAGTATGTTTTTAAAGATGTTGCTGTAAAAGTATATTTCTCTAGGTGATCTCAAAATACTTTTATTTTAATAAGTTGTGGAAATTATTTTATTTCCATTTCTTTTCTAAAATTAGAAATAATTTTAAAATGTGTTTGTTTATATATCAACATATCTTGTCCAATTGAAATATGCTTAATCTTTAAATTAC
>JAWZYV010001117.1:0-10227 GCA_038373885.1 Cheiracanthium punctorium
GTTTACCCTGTTTCAAGTATATTTTTTGACACAGATATTTAAAGAGCATTGTTATATTGTATATTTTTACTTTATATCGAAGAATTACGTCCTTTTTTTAAAATCAATTTAAATAAAGGTTTAGTCAACTGTTTCAAAGTATATTATTGACACACATTCATATACACATATTGTATTCACATTCATATATTCATATTGACTCACATTCATATCCCATTGTTATAGCAACAAAGGACAATTACGTCCCTTTGTTGAAAGTCATTTTATATAAAAGTTTAGTCAACTGTTTCAAAGTATATTATTGACACACATTCATAAAGACCATTGTTATAAAGTGTATTTCTGCATCATTTCCAACAATTACGCCCCTTTGTTGAATGTCATTTTCAATAAAGGTTTAGTCCATTGTTTCAAAGCATATTATTGACACACATTTTAAAGAGCATTGTTATATCGTATATTTTTGCCTTATTTCCAATAATTACGTCCCTTTGTTGAAAGTCATTTTAAATAAAAGTTTAGTCAACTGTTTCAAAGTATATTATTGACACACATTCTTAAAGACCATTGTTATAACGTGTATTTCTGCATTAGTTAAAACAATTACGCCCCTTTTTTGAAAGTCATTTGAAATAAAGGTTTAGTCCACTGTCTCAAAGTACATTATTGACACACATTTTTAAAGATCATTGTTATATCGTGTATTTTTGCCTTATTTCTAACAATTACGTCCCTTTGTTTAAAGTCAATTTAAATAAAGGTTTAGTCAACTGTTTCAAAGTATATTATTGACACACATTCATAAAGACCGTTGTTATAACGTGTATTTCTGCATTATTTCCAACAATTACGCCCTTTGTTGAAAGTCATTTTAAATAAAGGTTTTAGTCCACTGTTTCAAAGTATATTATTGACACACATTATTAAAGACCATTGTTATAACGTGTATTTCTGCATTATTTCCAACAATTACGCCCCTTTGTTGAAAGTCATTTTCAATAAAGGTTTAGTCCACTGTTTCAAAGTATATTATTGACACACATTCTTAAAGACCATTGTTATAACGTGTATTTCTGCATTATTTCCAACAATTACGCCCTTTGTTGAAAGTCATTTTAAATAAAGGTTTAGTCCATTGTTTCAAAGTATATTATTGACACACATTCATGAAGACCATTGTTATAGCGTGTATTTCTGCATTATTTTCAACAATTACGACCCTTTGTTGAAAGTCATTTTAAATAAAGGTTTAGTCCATTGTTTCAAAGTATATTATTGACACACATTCATGAAGACCATTGTTATAACGCGTATTTCTGCATTATTTTCAACAATTACGCCCCTTTGTTGAAAGTCATTTTAAATAAAGGTTTAGTCCATTGTTTCAAAGTATATTATTGACACACATTCATGAAGACCATTGTTATAACGTGTATTTCTGCATTATTTCCAACAGTTACGTCCCTTTGTTGAAAGGATTTTTAAATAAAGGTTTAGTCCACTGTTTCAAAGTATATTATTGACACAGATATTTAAAGAGCATTGTTATATTGTATATTTTTGCTTTTATCGAACAATTACGTCCCTTTTTTTAAAATCAATTTAAATAAAGGTTTATTCAACTGTTTCAAAGTATATTATTGACACACATTCATAAAGACCGTTGTTATAACGTGTATTTCTGCATTATTTCCAACAATTACGCCCCTTTGTTGAAAGTCATTTTCAATAAAGGTTTAGTCCACTGTTTCAGAGTATATTATTGACACAAATATTTAAAGAGCATCGTTATACCGATCATTCCTTCATAATTCCCAACAATTAACGCTCCTTTGTTAAAATCAATTTAAATAAAGGTTTAGTCAACTGTTTCAAAGTATATTATTGACACACATTCATATACACATATTGTATTCACATTCATATATTCATATTGACTCACATTCATATCCCATTGTTATAGCAACAAAGGGACAATTACGTCCCTTTGTTGAAAGTCATTTTATATAAAAGTTTAGTCAACTGTTTCAAAGTATATTATTGACACACATTCATAAAGACCATTGTTATAAAGTGTATTTCTGCATCATTTCCAACAATTACGCCCCTTTGTTGAATGTCATTTTCAATAAAGGTTTAGTCCATTGTTTCAAAGCATATTATTGACACACATTTTAAAGAGCATTGTTATATCGTATATTTTTGCCTTATTTCCAATAATTACGTCCCTTTGTTGAAAGTCATTTTAAATAAAAGTTTAGTCAACTGTTTCAAAGTATATTATTGACACACATTCTTAAAGACCATTGTTATAACGTGTATTTCTTCATTAGTTAAAACAATTACGCCCCTTTTTTGAAAGTCATTTGAAATAAAGGTTTAGTCCACTGTCTCAAAGTACATTATTGACACACATTTTTAAAGATCATTGTTATATCGTGTATTTTTGCCTTATTTCTAACAATTACGTCCCTTTGTTAAAAATCAATTGAAATAAAGGTTTAGTCAACTGTTTCAAATTATATTATTGACACACATTCATAAAGACCGTTGTTATAACGTGTATTTCTGCATTATTTCCAACAATTACGTCCTTTTGTTGAAAGTCATTTTAAATAAAGTTTTAGTCCACTATTTCAGAATATATTATTGACACAAATATTTAAAGAGCATTGTTATACCGTGCATTCCTGCATTAATTCCCAACAATGAACGTCCCTTTGTTGAAAGTCATTTTAAATAAATTTTAGTCAACTGTTTCAAAGTATATTATTGACACACATTCATAAAGACCATTGTTATAACGTGTATTTCTGCATTATTTCCAACAATTACGCCCCTTTGTATAAAGTCATTTTCAATAAAGGTTTAGTCCACTGTTTCAAAGTACATTATTGACACACATTTTTTAAGAGAATTGTTATATCGTGTATTTTGCATTATTTCCAACAATTACGCCCCTTTGTTGAAAGTCAATTTAAATACAGGTTTAGTCCACTGTTTCAAAGTATATTATTGACACACATTCATAATGACCATTGTTATAACGTGTATTTCTGCATTATTTCCAACAATTACGCCCCTTTGTTGAAAGTCATTTTAAATAAAGGTTTAGTCCATTGTTTCAAAGTATATTATTGACACACATTCATGAAGACCATTGTTATAACGTGTATTTCTGCATTATTTCCAACAGTTACGTCCCTTTGTTGAAAGGATTTTAAATAAAGGTTTAGTCCACTGTTTCAAAGTATATTATTGACACAGATATTTAAAGAGCATTGTTATATTGTATATTTTGCTTTATCGAACAATTACGTCCCTTTTTAAATCAATTTAAATAAGGTTTATTCAACTGTTTCAAAGTATATTATTGACACACATTCATAAAGACCGTTGTTATAACGTGTATTTCTGCATTATTTCCAACAATTACGCCCCTTTGTTGAAAGTCATTTTCAATAAAGGTTTAGTCCACTGTTTCAGAGTATATTATTGACACAAATATTTAAAGAGCATCGTTATACCGATCATTCCTTCATAATTCCCAACAATTAACGCTCCTTTGTTAAAAATCAATTTAAATAAAGGTTTAGTCAACTGTTTCAAAGTATATTATTGACACACATTCATATACACATATTGTATTCACATTCATATATTCATATTGACTCACATTCATATCCCATTGTTATAGCAACAAAGGGACAATTACGTCCCTTTGTTGAAAGTCATTTTATATAAAAGTTTAGTCAACTGTTTCAAAGTATATTATTGACACACATTCATAAAGACCATTGTTATAAAGTGTATTTCTGCATCATTTCCAACAATTACGCCCCTTTGTTGAATGTCATTTTCAATAAAGGTTTAGTCCATTGTTTCAAAGCATATTATTGACACACATTTTAAAGAGCATTGTTATATCGTATATTTTTGCCTTATTTCCAATAATTACGTCCCTTTGTTGAAAGTCATTTTAAATAAAAGTTTAGTCAACTGTTTCAAAGTATATTATTGACACACATTCTTAAAGACCATTGTTATAACGTGTATTTCTGCATTAGTTACAACAATTACGCCCTTTTTTGAAAGTCATTTGAAATAAAGGTTTAGTCCACTGTCTCAAAGTACATTATTGACACACATTTTTAAAGATCATTGTTATATCGTGTATTTTTGCCTTATTTCTAACAATTACGTCCCTTTGTTAAAAATCAATTGAAATAAAGGTTTAGTCAACTGTTTCAAATTATATTATTGACACACATTCATAAAGACCATTGTTATAACGTGTATTTCTGCATTATTTCCAACAATTACGCCCCTTTGTTGAAAGTCATTTTAAATAAAGGTTTAGTCCACTGTTTCAAAGTATATTATTGACACACATTCTTGAAGACCATTGTTATAACGTGTATTTCTGCATTATTTCCAACAATTACGCCCCTTTGTTGAAAGTCATTTTAAATAAAGGTTTAGTCCACTGTTTCAAAGTATATTATTGACACACATTCATAAAGACCATTGTTATAACGTGTATTTCTGCATTATTTCCAACAATTACGCCCCTTTGTTGAAAGTCATTTTAAATAAAGGTTTAGTCCACTGTTTCAAAGTATATTATTGACACACATTTTAAAGAGCATTGTTATATCGTGTATTTTTGCATTATTTCCAACAATTACGCCCCTTTGTTTAAAGTCATTTTAAATAAAGGTTTAGTCCACTGTTTCAAAGTATATTATTGACACACATTCATAAAGACCATTGTTATAACGTGTATTTCTGCATTATTTCCAACAATTACGCCCCTTTGTTGAAAGTCATTTTCAATAAAGGTTTAGTCCACTGTTTCAAAGTATATTATTGACACACATTAAAGGCATTGTATACGGTATTCTTCATATTTCCAACAATTACGCCCTTTGTTAAAGTCAATTTAAATAAAGGTTTAGTCAACTGTTTCAAAGTATATTATTGACACACATTCATTACACATTGTACCATTGTTATCATATCGTCGTATTTCTCCATTGTTATAGCACAAAGGCAATTACGTCCCTTTGTTGAAAGTCATTTTAAATAAAGGTTTAGTCCACTGTTTCAAAGTATATTATTGACACACATTCATAAAGACCATTGTTATAACGTGTATTTCTGCATTATTTCCAACAATTACGCCCCTTTGTTGAAAGTCATTTTCAATAAAGGTTTAGTCCATTGTTTCAAAGTATATTATTGACACACATTTTAAAGAGCATTGTTATATCGTATATTTTTGCCTTATTTCCAACAATTACGTCCCTTTGTTGAAAGTCATTTTAAATAAAGGTTTAGTCAACTGTTTCAAAGTATATTATTGACACACATTCATAAAGACCATTGTTATAACGTGTATTTCTGCATTATTTCAAACAATTACGCCCCTTTGTTGAAAGTCATTTTAAATAAAGGTTTAGTCCACTGTTTCAAAGTACATTATTGACACACATTTTTAAAGAGCATTGTTATATCGTGTATTTTTGCCTTATTTCCAACAATTACGCCCCTTTGTTGAAAGTCAATTTAAATAAAGGTTTAGTCCACTGTTTCAAAGTATATTATTGACACACATTCATAAGACCATTGTTATAACGTGTATTTCTGCATTATTTCCAACAATTACGCCCCTTTGTTGAAAGTCATTTTCAATAAAGGTTTAGTCCACTGTTTCAAAGCATATTATTGACACACATTCTTAAAGAACATTGTTATAACGTGTATTTCTGCATTATTTCCAACAATTACGCCCTTTGTTGAAAGTCATTTTAAATAAAGGTTTAGTCCACTGTTTCAAAGTATATTATTGACACACATTCATGAAGACCATTGTTATAACGTGTATTTCTGCATTATTTCCAACAATTACGCCCCTTTGTTGAAAGTCATTTTAAATAAAGGTTTAGTCCACTGTTTCAAAGTATATTATTGACACACATTCATGAAGACCATTGTTATAACGTGTATTTCTGCATTATTTCCAACAATTACGCCCCTTTGTTGAAAGTCATTTTAAATAAAGGTTTAGTCCACTGTTTCAAAGTATATTATTGACACAGATATTTAAAGAGCATTGTTATATTGTATATTTTTGCTTTTATCGAACAATTACGTCCCTTTTTTTAAAATCAATTTAAATAAAGGTTTATTCAACTGTTTCAAAGTATATTATTGACACACATTCATAAAGACCGTTGTTATAACGTGTATTTCTGCATTATTTCCAACAATTACGCCCCTTTGTTGAAAGTCATTTTCAATAAAGGTTTAGTCCACTGTTTCAGAGTATATTATTGACACAAATATTTAAAGAGCATCGTTATACCGATCATTCCTTCATAATTCCCAACAATTAACGCTCCTTTGTTAAAAATCAATTTAAATAAAGGTTTAGTCAACTGTTTCAAAGTATATTATTGACACACATTCATATACACATATTGTATTCACATTCATATATTCATATTGACTCACATTCATATCCCATTGTTATAGCAACAAAGGGACAATTACGTCCCTTTGTTGAAAGTCATTTTATATAAAAGTTTAGTCAACTGTTTCAAAGTATATTATTGACACACATTCATAAAGACCATTGTTATAAAGTGTATTTCTGCATCATTTCCAACAATTACGCCCCTTTGTTGAATGTCATTTTCAATAAAGGTTTAGTCCATTGTTTCAAAGCATATTATTGACACACATTTTAAAGAGCATTGTTATATCGTATATTTTTGCCTTATTTCCAATAATTACGTCCCTTTGTTGAAAGTCATTTTAAATAAAAGTTTAGTCAACTGTTTCAAAGTATATTATTGACACACATTCTTAAAGACCATTGTTATAACGTGTATTTCTGCATTAGTTAAAACAATTACGCCCCTTTTTTGAAAGTCATTTGAAATAAAGGTTTAGTCCACTGTCTCAAAGTACATTATTGACACACATTTTTAAAGATCATTGTTATATCGTGTATTTTTGCCTTATTTCTAACAATTACGTCCCTTTGTTAAAAATCAATTGAAATAAAGGTTTAGTCAACTGTTTCAAATTATATTATTGACACACATTCATAAAGACCGTTGTTATAACGTGTATTTCTGCATTATTTCCAACAATTACGTCCTTTTGTTGAAAGTCATTTTAAATAAAGTTTTAGTCCACTATTTCAGAATATATTATTGACAGAAATATTTAAAGAGCATTGTTATACCGTGCATTCCTGCATAATTCCCAACAATGAACGTCCCTTTGTTGAAAGTCATTTTAAATAAAATTTTAGTCAACTGTTTCAAAGTATATTATTGAGACGCATTCATAAAGACCATTGTTATAACATGTATTTCTGCATTATTTCCAACAATTACGCCCCTTTGTATAAAGTCATTTTCAATAAAGGTTTAGTCCACTGTTTCAAAGTACATTATTGACACACATTTTTTAAGAGAATTGTTATATCGTGTATTTTTGCCTTATTTCCAACAATTACGCCCCTTTGTTTAAAGTCAATTTAAATACAGGTTTAGTCCACTGTTTCAAAGTATATTATTGATACACATTCATAATGACCATTGTTATAACGTGTATTTCTGCATTATTTCCAACAATTACGCCCCTTTGTTGAAAGTCATTTTCAATAAAGGTTTAGTCCACTGTTTCAAAGCATATTATTGACACACATTCATGAAGACCATTGTTATAGCGCGTATTTCTGCATTATTTTCAACAATTACGCCCCTTTGTTGAAAGTCATTTTAAATAAAGGTTTAGTCCATTGTTTCAAAGTATATTATTGACACACATTCATGAAGACCATTGTTATAACGTGTATTTCTGCATTATTTCCAACAGTTACGTCCCTTTGTTGAAAGGATTTTTAAATAAAGGTTTAGTCCACTGTTTCAAAGTATATTATTGACACAGATATTTAAAGAGCATTGTTATATTGTATATTTTTCTTTTATCGAACAATTACGTCCCTTTTTTTAAAATCAATTTAAATAAAGGTTTATTCAACTGTTTCAAAGTATATTATTGACACACATTCATAAAGACCGTTGTTATAACGTGTATTCTGCATTATTTCCAACAATTACGCCCTTTGTTGAAAGTCATTTTCAATAAAGTTTAGTCCACTGTTTCAGAGTATATTATTGACACAAATATTTAAAGAGCATCGTTATACCGATCATTCCTTCATAATTCCCAACAATTAACGCTCCTTTGTTAAAAATCAATTTAAATAAAGGTTTAGTCAACTGTTTCAAAGTATATTATTGACACACATTCATATACACATATTGTATTCACATTCATATATTCATATTGACTCACATTCATATCCCATTGTTATAGCAACAAAGGGACAATTACGTCCCTTTGTTGAAAGTCATTTTATATAAAAGTTTAGTCAACTGTTTCAAAGTATATTATTGACACACATTCATAAAGACCATTGTTATAAAGTGTATTTCTGCATCATTTCCAACAATTACGCCCCTTTGTTGAATGTCATTTTCAATAAAGGTTTAGTCCATTGTTTCAAAGCATATTATTGACACACATTTTAAAGAGCATTGTTATATCGTATATTTTTGCCTTATTTCCAATAATTACGTCCCTTTGTTGAAAGTCATTTTAAATAAAAGTTTAGTCAACTGTTTCAAAGTATATTATTGACACACATTCTTAAAGACCATTGTTATAACGTGTATTTCTGCATTAGTTAAAACAATTACGCCCCTTTTTTGAAAGTCATTTGAAATAAAGGTTTAGTCCACTGTCTCAAAGTACATTATTGACACACATTTTTAAAGATCATTGTTATATCGTGTATTTTTGCCTTATTTCTAACAATTACGTCCCTTTGTTAAAAATCAATTGAAATAAAGGTTTAGTCAACTGTTTCAAATTATATTATTGACACACATTCATAAAGACCGTTGTTATAACGTGTATTTCTGCATTATTTCCAACAATTACGTCCTTTTGTTGAAAGTCATTTTAAATAAAGTTTTAGTCCACTGTTTCAAAGTATATTATTGACACACATTCATAAAGACCATTGTTATAACGTGTATTTCTGCATTATTTCCAACAATTACGCCCCTTTGTTGAAAGTCATTTTAAATAAAGGTTTAGTCCACTGTTTCAAAGTATATTATTGACACACATTCATAAAGACCATTGTTATAACGTGTATTTCTGCATTATTTCCAACAATTACGCCCCTTTGTTTAAAGTCATTTTAAATAAAGGTTTAGTCCACTGTTTCAAAGTATATTATTGACACACATTCATAAAGACCATTGTTATAACGTGTATTTCTGCATTATTTCCAACAATTACGCCCCTTTGTTGAAAGTCATTTTAAATAAAGGTTTAGTCCACTGTTTCAAAGTATATTATTGACACACATTCATAAAGACCATTGTTATAACGTGTATTTCTGCATTATTTCCAACAATTACGCCCCTTTGTTGAAAGTCATTTTAAATAAAGGTTTAGTCCACTGTTTCAAAGTATATTATTGACACACATTCATGAAGACCGTTGTTATAACGTGTATTTCTGCATTATTTTCAACAATTACGCCCCTTTGTTGAAAGTCATTTTAAATAAAGGTTTAGTCCATTGTTTCAAAGTATATTATTGACACACATTCATGAAGACCATTGTTATAACGTGTATTTCTGCATTATTTCCAACAGTTACGTCCCTTTGTTGAAAGGATTTTTAAATAAAGGTTTAGTCCACTGTTTCAAAGTATATTATTGACACAGATATTTAAAGAGCATTGTTATATTGTATATTTTTGCTTTATATCGAACAATTACGTCCCTTTTTTAAAATCAATTTAAATAAAGGTTTATTCAACTGTTTCAAAGTATATTATTGACACACATTCATAAAGACCGTTGTTATAACGTGTATTTCTGCATTATTTCCAACAATTACGCCCCTTTGTTGAAAGTCATTTTCAATAAAGGTTTAGTCCACTGTTTCAAAGTATATTATTGACACACATTTTAAAGAGCATTGTTATATCGTGTATTTTTGCCTTATTTCCAACAATTACGTCCCTTTGTTGAAAGTCATTTTAAATAAAGGTTTAGTCCACTGTTTCAAAGTATATTATTGACACACATTCATAAAGACCATTGTTATAAGTGTATTTTCTGCATC
>JAWZYV010001118.1:0-28834 GCA_038373885.1 Cheiracanthium punctorium
GCCAGTCTCACTATCTATTTAGCTCCCCCACCCACTTTATTTTGACGGATATTTTTTCCGCACACCAATTTACTTGGAGAAATTGATTTGTCTAGCGCTAACTCACACAAATTTGTTCATTTTGAATCAAGAAAATTCGTAAAAGTTGTATTTTATTTTATTATCGCACAAAACCTACAGATTAGCTCACCCAAGGTGGAGAAAGGACTGGGATAAACCTCTCGCGAATATAACACGTGGGACCTTTTAGTTTTGTTTACATCTAATTAGCATATGTAACACCATTAATTAGCACTAAATATAAATTGAAATATAATTAGCACTATTTATTTTCTCATTTAAATTAGCTCTATTACTTTAATTTGAGGTTGAACTCCTCCCCCTAAAATATATATATATATATATATATATATATATATATATATATATATATATATATATACGGGTGCATCACTGAGCAGGGGGCCCCTTGGTAACATTTGCTACGGGCCCCGCGCTGTCTTAATCCGGCACTGTTTCTAGTGTCACCAATATGATTAAATCTACGAAAGAAAGCTTAGAAGAGCTGCAAGTGGCACGTGGTCCAAACGAGGTAAAAAAAATTTCTGAACTACAGGGAAATATATTTCGTAAAAATAAACTCACTGGTTCCTGCAATAATCAAAAATTAGGAATAGATAACTTGAAGTCCACTTATATCGGAAACTTAATAGAAGAAATGGATTGAAGATTTCCTCCTGAAACTCTCGATATGTGTTTGAAATTTCAGTGCATTGAACCTGCTGCAATCAATGCAAATGGAGCAAAAGCAGATTTTGGCAATACTTTAATTCAAGATATAGTCAAACAATTTTGTCCAGAAGTGGAAATTGACACTGCAATGGCAGAGTATACCTTATACAAAAAGGTGGCAAAAAATGAAAACTTGTCAGATTTTGGAAAGTTTTCAGAAAAATTCTTAAGGGAATATAGTGAAACATTTCCAATAATTGCAATGATTATAAAAATTGCTCTTGTGCTGCCCGTTACAAGTGTTCCTTGTGAAAGGGGCTTTAGTACCCAAAACAGAATTAAATCAAAGTTCCAAAACTCACTTAACAATAAAGACCTAGACATTTTACTGAAAACTGCAGAATTGGGACCAGAAAAACTAAATGAAACTCAATTGTTAAGTTGCCACAAAATTTGGCTAAATATGAAAAAGAGTCATATGTAAACGATCTTTTGCTTTTTTTCGATGAAAATAAATATTCTCATAGTTATCTTGAATGTTTGACTTGTATTCCTTCAGTATTATTTTATCATGTTTGTGCTCTTAATGATTTAGAGTGGTTTTTGATTTTTTTCCCCTCCCTCCCAAAAATTTCTACTCCCTTCCTATGAAAAAACGAATTTCATGCCCTGGGTATATAATAAAAAAAAAGTATTTGTTTACCAATTGTTGAATATTAAAATTTGTTTACTAAAGTAATCGGGATACTAAAGTATTCAGGTGGAACCAAATATTCGGTTTGTCTGTCGAATAGGCAGTGTACCGAATACCAATTTTATTTACCGAATACCAATTGTCAATTAAGGATTTGACAAAGAGATAAAAAGCAAACTAGGAATAAACTTAGTATGCTGATGCTTTTATTTTTCTTCTATGGTTTTTCAAATGTTATACCATACCATAGTATCTTGTGCTCCCTAAGATTAAAAGAAATAAAATTTTTCATATAAAAGAAGTTTCTGCTTAAGCCATATTCATGCACAGCAGTAAATGTATACCCACCTTTACCTCTTCTTCAAATCTCCTGGTTTAATATGTGTGCAAATCTCTATTGCATATTCTTGTATTGAAGGTCTAAATTCAGTATATTTCTTTTTAAAAGGCAAATTTGTGATATCACAAGAGCAAAGATTACTTTTGACTTCCTGCCTGCCAGAAACAAAGATATGTCAAATATGAAAGTTGTTATCAAAGGTAAAAAGGAAGAAGTTGATGCTGCCATGGACCTGATAGATGAACTTGTTGCTGAAGTCGAGTTGACTTCAAATAAGCCAAGTCATGTTGCTGGACGGGCCCTGCCTGATACTTTGTCCCTTCATCTTTTAGATACTGTAAGCAACTTAGTTCATTTACTGAGTTTAAATATGGGAGATTTATCAAAACTGTGTAATAAAATATTTCATAACTTTAAACAACTGTTTGGCTTTCTTTCAGGTACCTAAAGGCTGTTTTAGAAGTACTATAAAGTATTTGTCTAAGTAAATTTGAATATTAAGCAACCTAAAAATTATAAAATGTTTATTATACAGTTACCAAATAAATCTCTATTGTGTAGTAAAATTTTAAACATGTAGCATTAAAATAAAGTACTTGCTTGAATAAAATAATTTCTTGTACCTTATAGAAGAACAGAATGAAATTACAAAGAAGCCAGAATACGTGTTTATTAGTTGCGTGTATTGAATTATTTCCTATTAATGTGGCACTCAAAAGGAGTTCATTGCTAAAGGATTTTTTTGGAGGAAGGGGGCATTCCCACGTTTATTGGACTCTGTAAAAAATCTACATGTTCATAGCATTGTCATCTGCTGATTATTGGTTTTGGGGAAGGGGCAAAAAATAAAATATGCTCTCTCCCCAGCAAGGTAAAATGTTGGGGCATGTCCCTGAGTCCCTATATGTTACTATGTTCATTTTTTCTTTATACAGTGGACTCCGCTTAATGTGATCAGTTTTGGGACACCGTGATTTTGATAACAATAAACGATATGCAAAATTAGATAAATTTACCCCCCCCCCCCACTCTAATTTACACGTACTAAATTTCAAAATAAAATGGAAAAACTCACCTCATATTTATGTACTGTATATTATCCTTTAAAACACAAGAATTGTATAGATAATTAAAAAAAATTATCAATGTTTGTTTGTCTACAATTTTTTCTTAGAAGGTTATTAATAAATTGTTCGTATTCATAATGTTTTTTAAAGTCATCGGAGCGGTGTTGAACTCCACCTTTCAACACTTTTAATGCATGTCTCATTTCAGCACTTGTAGGAGGTGGCTCAATATCAACAGATTCTTCATCGGACTCATCTGTTCCATCATTCCTGTTTTCCTATGGCAATCTGACAGACTTCAGATTCTGTAATATCTGGAAGCTACTGGGATGCTTTGATCTACTTCCACCCATGCCTCGAACTCTTCAGGGGGTCATATCTGAAGGAATTTCAATCTTTTCTTCAGATTTCTGGTCATTTTTTTCGCAAGATCCTGCGTAGGCGAAGCAGTTTCTGATCGTTTGAGCAGAAACTCGATTCCAGGAAGCTCTTAACAGGTGCACCGCATCAAGAACGTTAGTTTTCTTGGCCAAATCATTAGCTTTAAGATTTTGTGTGCACTCTATTTCATTCAGTAATCGTGCCCGGATTTTGTGGCGATAATATGCTTTCAAAGCACGAATAATTCCTTGATCACAAGGCTGCAAAAGGGAAGTAGTGTTTGCGGGTAAAAAAACAACATTAATATGCTTCAGAGTGACATTTAAAACGTGTGCAGTGCAATTGTCCACAAGGAGAAGAATATCTTGTTTTAGCTTATCGTCCCACTTAGTATCCAGTCATTGAAAATGACTGTTGTCATCCAGGAATTCTTGTTGGCATAGTAGACGACAGGAAATTAACACCTTTAAAACAACGAGGATTCTTACTTTTCCCGATGACTAAAAGTCTCTGTTTTTCTCCAGACATACTGATGCAACATAAAACAGTGATACGTTCTTTTGAGACTTTATGTCCTTTTAAGCTTTCATTCTTGAATAAGTATGTATGTTCTGGTAGTGCTCTAAAATACAAAGCTGTTTCGTCGGCATTGTACACATTTTCTGGTGAATATGAGGCAATTAGTTTTGGCCACTCGTCTCGTAGCCAATTTTCCGCTGCTGGCTTATCGGCATCTTTTTGTTCGCCGTGAATTCTCTTGTAAACAATATTTTCGCGTGTCTTCCATCGCTGAAACCAACCATTTGTTGCAACAAAATCTTTTTTTCCCACTTGAGCAGCTAAACTTTCTGCTTTTTGTTGCATAAGGGGTCCGTTGACTGGAGCATCACGTTGTCGAACATTTTCAAACCAAAGTCTTAGAGCCTTTTCAACTTACTCATCTTTACCAGCTCTATTACGTTTGCACTCCGTATTTTCATTTTGTTTATCTCTTCTAGTAAGTTCATCACGATTATTCAAAATTTTACACAATAAAGGGTGAGAAATGTTTAACTGCGCTGCAGCATTGCGCTGACTCATTTTTGGTAACCTGTCATAACGATTTAAAATTTCGATCTTTTGTTTTAACGTTAAATCATTTCGCTTTCTGGCTTCTATATCGACAAGCTGCATGTAAGGGAGCAAGGCATAAAATGTGACTACGCTCCTTCTGAGTTCCGATAATGTGCGGTTCACATGCGCTGAAGATTGAGGGGAACTCCAGGGGTAAACAATGTATTGAAGGAAACGTTCTCAGGAAAAAAGCTCCCGTTCCGTCTATCTATCATGTGAGGGGTGTGGTTTTATGGGTTACCGTTTGTCGGCTCATTCCGACTGGTCATAAGAAAAGCCATAAATTTTTCAATTACAATGTCCTGTGAGTGAAAACGGGCCAGAAAATGGTTATCTGACCACCAGCAGGATGTGTGTGGAGGGGGGGGGAATTCCAGGAAAGTGTAATTCCTCACTCCTTTGTTCATTCCCCATTTCCCTAGATCAGTGGTTCCCAACCGGAGGGTCGCGACCCTCAAGTGGGTCGCCATGCCTTTTCTCGGGGGTCGCCGCAGACCGATTTTGCAGGAAATGAATTGCAAAATATTTCCACGTTTCTCTGCCATGAGACACGCTTTCTCCCTTTTCTCTTTGTAAAGTAAAATTCCTTTTTCTCATTAGGGCGCTTGTATCAAATCTACAAAAACTGACGGCGTAAAGTGCATCTAGGAGTGTTAACCAATTTTGAAAACGTGTGCACTAAGGCAGAATTATCGGAAATAGAAATTGCAGTTAATTTAAGGTGAGAAATTATTAACCACCTTGAAGCTCTTAAATCTGAAATTCAAAGATATATCCCAAAGCTCACAATGAACAAGAGGCGGCACTAGTGCGAAATCCACTTCACACATCTTTAGATGTCGCCGATCTTCCTGATGAAGCGCAGGACGAATTTTTGAATTTGCAAAATGACTCCTCAGCACATGATTTATACCAAGAAAAATCGTTCATTCAAAATTGGTGTGCTATGCGCCACTCATATCCGATCATTTCTAAGCTTTCGCTTCAAATGTTAGTGCCATTTGCATCCACTTATATGCGTGAAGCTGAATTTAAAACTATTTTGTAGATTAAGACAAAAGCCAGTCATAAATTAGATGTCCAAGATGCGGTTGGCTTTGACCAATATTCAGCCAAGGATAGCATAACATGTCAGCCAAATACAACCTCAGTCATCCTAATAATAATCAGATAAAAAGATAATCATTTTTAAATCCCAAGATATATTTTTTTTTTTTTTTTTGTCTTATTGTTCACACATGATGGATGGAAGAAGGGGGGGGGGTCGCAAACATTTTTGAAAAATGTAAAAGGGGTCGCGATTAAAAACAGGTTGGGAACCACTGCCCTAGATGGAAGAGGGAGAATTCTGGGAAATTCAAACAACAGCAAAGGGAAAGAAAAGAATGGGTTCCTTCTGAATACATTGACAGGGATGTTAATTCTGTGCCGGTTGCGCCGAGCTGCTCCAAAACTCAAATCTTGCACCGAACTGCGCTTTTAGCCGAGCTGTGCTGAATACGTCATTTTGACTCTTTGTTAATTTTTTGCCACGCTTGCACACTTTGCTTTTCTTATCTGCATTTATTGTAAGTGTTGACTCTAGATTGATTTTGCAGGGTGCAGCGCACGGCTGCTCTTTTATCGTCTTTTTAGCCCCCGGCCGCCCTATTTCTCTTCTTTATGCACCCTCCTGCTTTTACATTTTTATTATTATTAGTCAGCAATCGTCACTTTTTATTTCTTGCATACCATTTGCGGCCCATCACGAAAATACGTTAATTAAAACAGCTCCTTCACAGAAATACGATTGAGTACAATATAATACATGAAAATAGGTTCGATTGAAAGCGGCCCTTTCACGAAAACAGTCTATGAAATTGAATCTTTCCCACAAATGTTTTTTTTTTTTTTTTTTTTTCAAATATTCTATTCTTTCAGATCGAAATACTGTTACTGCCTTTTTCATTGTCTTTCCATTTGCGGGAGCCGAGTAGGGGGCCTCTCTAGTATGTTTTGTTTTTGCTGACTCATGAGAAGCCCGATCGGCCGGGCAGAACTACCTGGGCATTTCACTCAGGAGTTGGGGGAAGAAAATACGGTTGGAAAAATCAAAATTTTCTTAACTTATCTAAAAATTTGCGATACCATCTGTCAATCCTCAAATATCGGTAGCTACGTTTGATAAATAAGTAGTTGCGAATTATCAAACAATCATTATTCCAGAGTTCGTCGCCAGCTGTATATAGTTATTGCTCTTTGTTTTTAAGTTTTGCGCACTAGCAATTTTTTTTTTTTTTTTTTTTTTGAATTTCCCCCTAAACGATTTCTTCTTTTTAATCGGCTTTCTTAGTACATATTATTCTTAATGTATTACAGTTATTTACTAACCACACATAATTAAGGATGATACAAAAAGTATGCCATAGCAAAACGACGTTTTGCGATTCGAAAATTTTGCGGGATTTGCTTGTTTGTTATGGCAAGGCTAGACAAGGGATATTTCCTAAGGGGGGGTGGCTTGGTTGGATGACTTTTTAAAGAATTCTAACGTGTATTGACATTAGATTTGATGAAACCGACAAAAACTCCAGACTTTTTAAGTATGTTACAAAAAATTAAAAATAAAGCTTTATGAAAAATTATTTAAAATATCTTAAACTGTATTCCATACCTTTGGGCAATTTTGTGAGTTGAAAAAAATATTTATTTTATACCTGCTAAAAAACTTACATGTAGTAATTATTTTTATTTATTTTAAAGAATGGTACTTTTTAAAAATCTTATATTCACTTTTCATGAATGAGCAAACATTAAATTAGAAGTGAAAGAGGAAGAGCAAATATATTTCAGTGATTTGATATGGTGTTGTACATTCCAACCATTGGATGTAATACAAAATTTGCATGACTATGTCATTCATTCTAGCAATCTTCTGTGTTCTGAATTCAATTTTCCCAATTTCTATAGTTATCAATTGATGGATGAGTTGAATTGTTTGATGCAATTCCAAATAATGTCTAATAGTAAGGTATAATTTAGTAACTTTAAAAATCTTTACTTGGTAATCATTCAATAATTATTGCGAACAAAAGAATTTAAATAAAATTCCGATTTATATTATTAAATTCTATACATCCTGCACTGCAGAAATTTTATTATTTTTATTACATGCTAAACACATCTATCCTAATCCACTTACACCGACAGTCCTTTTCTGTTTAAAAGTTTGTACCAATATAGGTGAAATATCATATATGAATGTGATCCAGTAGTGATAGTGTGATAAAATTCAGGAACAAAAATTAACAGTCCCTCTGCCTTCCCCTACTGCCTAACAAATCATGTCTGGCGAAAAATTTCTGAAACCTTCTTCAATAAACAATAATAATAATAAACATCTACATCACGTAATTTTGAGAAAAAAAAAATTAAGCAGAAAAATCAAAATTACTTAGAAAATCAAAAACTTCTAGTTATTTACAGATTTAATTCACATTTATGTCATGTTTAGAGCAAAATATTATCAACAAATCATTTTTCCTATTTCGATTACACTCATTACACACTTACATTACTACAGGATATTTTCTCCAAAGAAGGGGGGGGGAACTAAAGATAAACTGGAAAAAATCTAACTATGCATTGTAAGTCAGAACACATATTACAACTCTACATGTTAAATTTTCGGGGATCAGATAGTTTCAAACCAGTTTCTAGATATATTATCTATCTGTACATTCTCGTGGAACCCCAAGGTGCTCTTTTTGAGAACAGGGTGCCCTTTTGTAATTTACCCCCGGGCGGCCCTTTTTTCTAGAGTCAACACAGTAGAAATCTTCAATTTTATGCTCCAAAATCATGTTAACCCTTTATAAAGCAGTGGTAAAATACCACCTACGGTCTATTAAATACAGAAATCAATTGTCAGTGAATTTTCTGATTTTTGTTCAGTTATATATTGGATGTATATTTTTTCCATACGTCTAGATTCTAAATAATATTTGGCTTATGAACTTTTCTTTCATTCGCAATTTTAAAGAAAACTCTAATAATTACTCGAAAATTGAGCATAGGAATAATCGCTTTTAATTATATATTTTTGCGTTTAATTCTGTGTACAAGCAGCAGGTAGTTTTCCGACTTTGATTTTGTGTATAATTAATGTATTCTCCTGCAAAATTTCTATGTTTGTTTAATACTTGTTTCTCCAATTTTCACGTTGGATATTACAGTAGAGGGAAAATATATGAATTAATTCTAAAAAATGGTCCAGAAAAATTCCAAGTAATTTCGACTCTTTGCACTTACCCTCGCCTTATAAAGGGTTAATTCTGCTCCCAAATCTTAGTTTTCTTCGCGGAAGCTAAATTTTAATGCTCCCAGGGTGCTTCCAAATGGAATTTTTCTGCTCCCAAATAGAATTTTTCTGCTCCCAAATGGAATTTTTCTGCTCCCGAGGTGCTCCCAAATGAAATTTTTTCTGCTCCCAGTGTTCTCCCAAATCGAATATTGGAGTTAACATCCCTGCATTGTGAATATTCCTTTGCCAGTTAAAATGAGGTTCGAAAATTGATAACATTAACCGATGTAATGATCACATAAAGCAATAATTTTAACGTACAAATGAATAGAGAAAATCGGGACCAAGTGATTTCGATAACAATAAGCGATTGATAACATTAACCGCAATCACATTAAGCGGAGTCCACTGTATTTTATTTTAAGTTAGGGTCATTCCATGTCAAATCAACACAATTTGTGGAGATTTTTTGAATTGATGTCTCAGATTTTCATGATTTTTGGTATGCAGAAATATATTACAGACTTACAAAAAAATACCAAATTTCAGTTATGTAGCACAATTATTTTTGAAGTTATTAATTTTTAAAGATTTCAATTTTTATGAAAAAAAATTCATATTTTGGCACCTTTAGATGCCTATAGGCTGGCAACCAGTGATGGTATAAAGCTGAGAGTGGTCTCATTTTAAAGCCTTTAAATGGGGCTTTAATATGATATGCACAAGATTGGGGATTAATTTTAAATTTAAAAAATTTTAAAATTTAAATTTCTCAAAAAGTGGCAATTTTAAAAATTCCAAAATATTATCAAATATAGTTTGTAGTGTCTTAATACATACAGTAAAATTCTATCATGCTTCAGAAATACACGTGTTGCGAAAAACACCAGAATTAGTATCGTCTCAGAAAATTTTGAATATTTCATTGAATAAAACAAGCAAAACACAACATGTGTATTTCTGAAG
The DNA here is from genome assembly GCA_038373885.1 of Cheiracanthium punctorium. Lineage (NCBI taxonomy): Eukaryota > Metazoa > Arthropoda > Arachnida > Araneae > Cheiracanthiidae > Cheiracanthium > Cheiracanthium punctorium. Next base: position 9,576 of record JAWZYV010001118.1, read on the forward strand.
CCCAGTATCTCCTGATCCCATTGAGATCCCATGATAGAATTTTGCTGTGTGTATTAAGACATTACAAACTATATTTGATAATATTTTGGAATTTTTAAAATTGCCACTTTTTGAGAAATTTAAATCTTAAAATTTTCAATTTTTTAAAATTGTAACCCCAATCTTGTGGCATATCATACTAAAGCCCCATGCAACAGCTTTAAAATGAGACCACTCTCAGCTTTATACCATCACTAGTTGCCAGCCTATAGGTATCTAAAGGTGCCAAAATATGAATTTTTTTCATAAAAATTGAAATCTTTAAAAATTAATAACTTCAAAAATAACTGTGCTACATAACTGAAATTTGGTATTTTTTGTAAGTCTGTGATATATTGCTTCATACCAAAAATCATGAAAATCTGAGACATCGAGTCTGAATCAGTGTGTTGATTTGACATGGAATGACCTGTTAGTAATTAAAACCCCATACCTTCAAAACTTGACTGTAAACTATTCCGTTACTTAAAATGTAGCTTTTAATTCTTTATTTAAAAATTCAAAGTAAATGCTTTAGTATGAACATGCACATTACAAAAGTAATGATTGTAATATGTACATTTTAGGGGATGCAGAGACTACTCTCTTTGTCAGCAGAATAATCAAAAACTCGAACATACACAAAAGAGAAAATTCTGCCCATTGTTAGTAAAATTTTGAAAAGTACTTAAAAAGAGAAATTGCAAGTAGAAGAAAAAAAAAAAAAAAAAAAAAAAAAAGAATTGGTGATGGGGGAAATCACTGAAGAATCAAGATATCATAGAAAGGAAATAGCAATTTTGCCTTTGCTTTTAATTTCCTGTTTTCTTGCTTTTGTTTCTGCAGAATCAAGGCATTTATTTTTACTTTTTTTTTGTATAATTTACTAAGTTTGCTTTGATGTTGTTCAATATATCAGTCTTGAACATATGTATCACATCATAACCCATGAAGATATGAAAATGTGTCTCCCCAAATATTTTGCATTATTATTCTGCATTGTTAATGATAGAGAAAAGAGAGCATATTTTGAGCCCCCCCTCCCCTGAAAAAAAATAGTAATAATAATAATCAGAATGTAGTGCCACTTGTGTGCTTGAAAGAAAAAGGCCTGTCATTGAAAGCCTGTCTGAAAGAAAAAGGCCTGTCATAAAACATTTTTTAAAATTACTTTTATATGCCTATTACAAAGTATTATATTTTTTAATCTAGAGGTAAAATTCAGAAAATTTGCAAGTAGCTAGTGGCCACTCATATTTTTTAAATATTGCACAATTAATACAAGTTTGATAAAACATGCACAGCTTAAATAATAATATAAAAATATTTCTTAAAATACATCTAAGAAATTATTCTTACAGCTATTATTTGCTACAAAAAATAAATTACCTGTCAGTACATACAGGGTGTCCCAAAAACACTAACCCAAGCTTTTATTCCTTAAGTATTGACCCCAGACATGTACTATAAATCACAAAGTAGTGAAAAAAAAAGTACAGAATTTTATGGTATTTATTAAAATTTTCAGAAGTTTAAATCTGAAAGATTGCAAAATTAAAATTTTTGTACGGTCCTCATATAAAAAACATCCCTGTTAGTTCCCTGTGTCCCATACATTAATTAGGTGATATATAAAATTCAGCCTTTCATCATATTTTCCTGGCTATAGTTCTGCCTTTCTTGGAAGCATTTCTGTGTAATGCCCCCTATTACTTTTTAAAATGCCATATAAAGCCCGATTCAATAATGATTTTTAATGCCCAATAAAACCATGCCTACACTCTGTTCATGTTCACTCTCAAGAACGAGAAAGAAATTTTTGGACAGCTGTCTTTTTTGAAAAATTGATACAGTTTTACTATTGAATGTACCCTGCGGCATACAAGTAGAACTATTAAAAAAAAAAAAAAAAATCAGTGCTGCATTTACGATATTTAAAATTTTTTTCAAGCCAATCGTCAACATACGTTTAATATCTGCTGTTTCTATTTTACTTTCAATTCATAAAAGAACAAAGGGAAAAATAGACTGTTGCAACTGTTACAAAAATTTGCAGTTCCACTTTCAAGAATGCAGTTGCTATATGATGACTGTTAATTTTGAAATTTATTTTAATCTCTTGAAATACTTTATTGTTGTTTTTTCATTATATTGTATGTTTATTTTCTAGAAAAACAAAAACTTACCATGTGAGAAGTTAATACCCAGCCATCATGATGGTTATGTTGATGTGTACGTCTCTGCTGTAGATACTCCAAGCAAGTTTTGGGTGCAGATTAGTGGCTCTAAGTCTATACAGTTAGACAAATTAGCGACTGAAATGACTGAATTTTATGATGACGAAAAGAACAAAACTAAGTACCAACCACAAAATATTGACACTGGAAACATTATTGCTGCATACTTTCAAGGTGATAGTAGCTGGTATCGAGCTCTGGTAGTTAAGGTTTTAGAAGAAAATGCTGAGGAAAGAATCAGTGTATTTTATCTAGATTTTGGTGACTGTGCCATTTTGGAGAGAAACTTTATTAGAGTGCTAAAGCCTGAATATTTATCTATACCATTTCAAGCGATAGAATGCTCTCTTATAGACGTTGAACCTGCAGATGAGCAATGGTCAGAAAAAGCTACTGAGGAGTTTGAAAAAATGGTGTATTTAGGCAGCTGGAAAGTTGTTATGGCAAAACCAGTAAAGGAAATTACCAAAGATGATAAAATCCTACCTAATGACACTGTGCAGTTTGTTAAATTACTAGATACTAACTCAAAAACTGATATTGATATTTCTGCAGAACTTGTATCTAGAGGATATGCAAAATTCGTTAGTTAGTTATTTACTGCAAATTGTTAAGTTTTAGAAACGTTAGTATTTAATGCATTAAGTTTTGATTGCGGAAGTGAAAGTTTCAACTTCTGCAAAATTGTGTTCATGCTTCTCTCTCTCCTTAAACAACAAAAAATCTTTCTACTGTATTGATAATTAAAATAGTACTGTTATACTGAATTAATGATGTAAAGTGTTAGTTTTGGTACTTACATGTTAATACTGTCAGCCATTTTTGTTAATAATTATTTTTTAAATCTTATAAGTGCCAATAATGTTAATCAATTATGCAGTTTTATGCTACGAATATTGATAACTATTTTATTGTATCAGATATTTGTCTAGTTGGATTTAATGCATCATTTTTAATTTTGTCAGCTGTAAATAATTAGACTGCCAAAACAATTAAGATCAATTTGGTGAGGTAGACGATAAAATATGTAAGTACTTTTTATTTAATGTATTCAGTGTTCAAACCTTAAATACAAAAGTGATTTTTGAATGAAAATTACAATTCCTTTGCTAATAAATAATGTCAAATATGTCGGAAATACTTGATTTTAATGAGCAAAAAGTACTGTTTATGCATGTAAGTATGTGCATATTTTCTGGAATTCAGTTGAAGTTGAATGTTTTCGTTTTTATGGCACTGTGGTTTTACTATTGTACTAAAATGTTATTTCAAAAATTTTCTTTTAGTTTAATATTGTAATTGTTGAACATTTCTATTAGGTTGATATTTAGTTATTTTAGATTCGTTTAAAGATGTGTACAATGGCTAGTTTAGTCAAGACTGTTACTTGAAAATTTCCTGATATTGAATTCTTGCAAAATAAAGAGAGTGAGATTTTCCTCTGTTTTGAAATTTTTGATTGAGATTTCCCAAAAATTTCATGAGAAATGAATATTTGTAATCATACCTATTTATAAAAGTTTTCAGAGATTTAAATAAAGTTGATTTTAATGTTCATTTTGACAGATGTTGTAAATTTGTTTGGATCTTAAAATCATCTTCAGGTCCTCTACAATGTCACATTTTTCACTATAGCACAATATGAAAAATATATATATTTATATATATATTCTTCATATATAAATATTAATATTCTGCCTGATTATGACCAACAGAGGCCACGGGCATAGATGAATTTGAGGCCCCCATCTATGAAATTTTTTTTCTTTTTCGTAAAATTTTGATATAAAAAAGAATATTTCAGAACAACATTTGAAATTACGGGCCCTTTCGAGCCGTGGGCCCTGGACAAAGTCCCGATTTGCCCATGAGATAAGGCCCTGCATATATATACAGTAGAAGACTCAAGATTCGTACTGTCTGTTCAATGTAAACAATGTTCAGTGAAATCTCTACTGCCACTTCCAAGTTCAGAAAATTGCAGTATAATCACAGAATAAAATTAAATAAGCAATTATTACTGGAAGAAAGTGATGTTTTAAAATTTGTAAACTGAGATGACTGAACATTGATAACCTTCATTTGATTGGCAGTGGCATAATTAACTCTATTGCAAGGTAAAGACTGATGTTGACAACTCTGAGGATGCTCAAAAAATTTATTTTAAAAAGATTTGCTACGGAGACAGGAATATCTCAAATTTGTAGAGCAGCAAAATGGACTGTATGGGGTGGGAGGAGCAGCCTATAAATGGAACATTTTTATCTTAAACTACCATTCAACAAATGTTTAAATTCTGTATATTCTCATCATATTGTATGTTGTAGTATTATTATGATTATATGCAAGTAATATAATTTGTTTTTGACTATATTTATGTACATATATATATTTATCTGGGTGAGGATGAGGTAAAATAGTATAGTGTTCTTATTATTTTCCAAAATCCGCAAGAGGTCTGAACAGAGCTGTGCAGATTTGGGTCTTTTACTATATATATATATATATATATATATATATATTGCTTTGCCTTTCCGACTTCTTCATCACAAGGAGAAAATTATCTTATTAACCCATTAAGCACCAAAGCTCCCGTTACGGGAACATCTATTATATATTTTTTTTCTTAAAATATTTAAACATTTACACTATAGGGTGTATTATATAGTGTAAATGTTTATATAAAATGTGTATTTCGTAAGTTGCGTTAAAATATTTTAAGAAAAAAATTATATAATAGATGTTCCCGTAACGGGAGCTTTGGCACTTAATGGGTTAAGAAAACAAATTAATTTCATTAAATGAGAAATTTTGTAAAAACAGTTTTACCATTTAAAAAATGATGCGTTTTAAAACAATAAAGATGTTTGTAACTAACACATGCACACAGGATTTTCTCTTGGAGGTCCAGCCCACAAAGCTATGACACTAATCACCTGGGAATCAGGGGAGGGGAGGAGAGGGGAAAGGTGGAACAATAAATTTTCTGTGGTCACCTTTTACAAAGACTCCCTGCTTTTCAATAAACGTGGTTGTTTTTATGTACTAAGCTAGAGTTTGATAGTCTTACATTAAAATGTCATCAAAATTGATAACTCTTTTGGGTGGGAGAGTTTTGAAGTCATAATTATTATTTTTGAAATCTGAAAATCTGGTGTGACCAAAATGTCTTAACCATTTTGGCACGTCTTTTTTTAAACAATGATTTGGTAGCTCCAAAGTGCAATAATTGTTGGCAACCACTGGTCTATATTTAAAATAGAAAATATTACAATGAAAATAATTCTGTAATATATTAATGAAGTTCTCCCCACCCCCCTTTTTTTTTGGGCGGGGGTATGTGATGAAGTGCCTTTCCCTGCTAGGGAATACATCATGTCCATGGTCTGCAACTCCATCTGACTAATTCTCTAAAACTGTAATTGGGCTGTACCTAATGACTTATCTTTCATTCACAAACTCATTCTAAATTTAATTTTTTAAAAAGTCAATCTTTTTAAAGCATCTTAATTTAGAGTATTTAATGTTGCATTTTTTTTTCAAAACTGAATTATGTTTGATATTAAGAAGTTTACTTTTATAAATGCCTACATTTCTGCATGAAAAATAATGCCATTCAATTATTTAAAAAATATATCCAAATATTTTGTTTTTGTTGTTCAAAATAATTTTTGTGTTTCAAGGTATTTTTCTGAATGTTACTTTTTAAAAAGAAAATGTCATGTGCCATGTATTGGTTTCTGTTAAAAATGCTGTATTTTTATCTAAATTTTATTTGCAATAAATGTTTTAAATTTTTATTTAAAAAAATTGAGTTACTTGACAGTTAATGTTAAAAAGTCATCTATTATTTTAACTCTTCTCCAAAATACTGTTTAGTAAATTGTACTCCTAACTTTCTAACATCAATAGTGCTTCTTTCAATCCATATACTGGGTTGGCCTAAAGTTAAAACGGAAAATGCTTAGTGCAAATGATTTTCAACTCTTCATTTTTATATACAGATTATTATTTGTAACTCGTGTAGTTAATACTGATCGCTTAAATTATTTCTTTACTTCCAAAAAATTGATGCACATTCTGGTTAAAGATGTTATTACTAGTACTACTTTAGACAAATTTAAGCATTCAGGCCTTCTCCGAACCCTGACAGATTTTAATCCCTTGGTCTTCTGCATAACTTTAAATTAAAAGCATGGTGTCCTGAAAATTTTACTTCTTGTCCGTATTTAAAATTAAAATAACAGTGAAAATGATTAGCAACTTTGCTGAAATTCAATTAGAACAGAACCTCATTAGCCTGTTACCAATTTGTATTATCCAAAATATCTGCTTGCTTAGTTTCTATCTTATGACAAACAATTAACTTTGGCCAACCCAATATTAATCCATCCACCACCATGTTTTATGTTCACTTATAAGTTGTTTTACAAAGCAAAAAGCATTAGACAAACAAATTTTTGTCATCTGTAAAAGTAAAATATAAAGATTTCCTGTGTATTGAGCTTTATGATATGCACACCTTTTGACAGATCTTTGTGTGCAAGTTTTAATCTACAAAGTCCTCCAACCAGGAGAAACAACCCGCTATGCTGATACCCCTTGCATATATTTGCCTTAAACATAATACACAAGTTTTTAATGTTACAAAAAAAAAAAAAAGAACAGTTCTAAAAATGTGTTAGCAGAGTCTGGTAGAAATTTTTTACTTTGAAGAGGGTTAGTAATAACTGCTATATATTTCATAATAGAATAAAATAACCATGAAAGCTCACAATTTTTTGTGTTGATCGAATAGTTGGTACTGAAATTTGCTTCCAAGATTAAATATGCATCATTTTGATTTAATGATCTTGATTTTTTAAGATTTCCCGTGTGGTGACCGGGGTTTGAGAATTGTCCCACTGTAACCCATGCATGTCGTAAAAGGCGACTAAAATGGGAACCCAAAGTTGAGCATTTAATTAAAATGTGTCTTTGAGCTCAACAATAAACATATCCATAGTCAGATCTTAGGTTGCAATTTTTTTTTACAAACATAAACAGAAAGTGTTAAATTCATTCTTGTGCAAAATTTACTTATGTTGTACCCTAAAGCCAACATCAATTACTAACAAGATTGCAGGGCCTCAGAAAAAAAAATACTTGACAAATAAAAGCAAGCACTTTTTTTTTTTTTTAAACTGCCCCTTCACTTTTTAATGTCTAAATGTAACGATCCATCAAAAAATGATGAAGGGAAACCCAATACATAAACCGAGAGAGACAAAAAAAAATGAGTTCAAGCTAGCAAGAGTTTGCCTCTGAAAGTCACTTAATCGATAATTAGATAAGGTTATTTAATTGATGATGACCTTAAAATCCAGTAATATAGCTCAATTAAAAAAAAAAAAAAATCAGCTTTAGCCACAAAGCATCTTTTCTGCCCCCCCCCCCCCCCCACACATACACACACACTTTTTTGGTGCACAAGCCACTTATAAGCATAAGACCAATAGCACTTGGCACGATTCATATTGCATTCTGTCTGGCAAATGCAACAAAATGCACTCAAGTATACAGTTCAGGATCCTTGAATAATAGTGACAGGAAACTTGTTCCAATAAAAATGAAATATTCTGCTAATTTTATTAAAGAAATTTTTTGTATTTGTGGTGGCCTATAATCAAGGTAACCGTATTTCTAAACAGTATCTTCGGGACAAAATGCATTGTTCCCAAATAAAAGGAAAACTTCGTGACAATAGAGAATATTTTTGAGTACTTATTCGTGAACATATTATCTTACCATGTATACCAGTGTACCTGTATTTTAAATCTAGCATCATGAAAGATACTTGCCTGCTTTTGTAGAAAATTAAGCCAGAGTTATGCAGATTCCAATTTGTAAAAAAGACAGCTATAAAATCGCAAAGTCTAAATGTTTACACTCTAATTATTTAATATGTGGGCTGCACATCAAATTCTACAATTTCTCGTTTTAGATCTGTTTGCAGCTTACTAAAAACATTGTTCCATTACGGAAAAGTCCACCAAAGTTTGTATTGTCTGCACAAAATGCAATCACTTTTGAATTCAGATTGAGTAGACTCATAAGAGCACTAAGTAGATATTTAGTAATCAGGTCAGATGTTTCTCCAGGAATTTCTTTAACATATAAAAGTTTCATGCAAATTTCATTCTCTGGGCTATAAGTACCTAATCAAAATGGGGACAACCCAAGCAGCAATTCATCAGTGGCCAAACATCGCTCACCGAAGAAGTTGACATGGGGCCAACATTGCCGGCGATTGATTGGGGATGTCTTATCGGCTGAAGATTGGCCAATCTTTGGAGTCTGTTTGGCACCAAAGTGTTTTGCGGCGTTTAGCCAATGGATCTGATCGTCGGTCGAACAGTTGCTCTACAGATACCAATGACTTCCATCGTCGGTCCAACAGTCGCCAAACAGATACCAATGACTTTCACCGTCGGTCGAACAGTCGCCAAACAGATACCAATGACTTTCATCGTCGGTCGAACAGTCGCCAAACAGATAGCAATGACTTTCATCGTCCGTCGAACAGTCGCCAAACAGATAGCAATGACTTTCATCGTCCGTCGAACAGTTGCCAAACAGATACCAATGACTTTCATCGTCCGTCGAACAATCACCAAACAGTTACTACCGACAGTCGCCACATGGATTTTATTGACCAGCAACCAAATATCAACCAAAGCCCTCCTAGTTTGTGCTGTATATTGTTTGTTAAAACAATGATGCAATTTTTTTATTCAGTCAGGATAACTTTCAGAGAAAAGCAATTTTTATTTTCTTTTAATTTACCTTAAGTGGCATTGCCAGATGGGAGGGGGGGATATTTATGAAATATTTCCCCAATCAGTTATTTCCAATAATTATGTCAACACATTTCAACAAAATGGTTTTATATTTGTAGTTTTCATGAATATTCAGATTATCACATACTGGAAACATTTGCTGAGTAAATATTTCATATTTTTTATGCTATCAGTTGATATAAATATGAAAGTCATTTCTTTCCCAATAGGTTTAATACATAAATTATTTTATGCTATCGGTTGATATAAATATGAAAGTCATTTCTTTCCCAATAGGTTTAATACATAAATTATATCTTTATTTAGAACACCATAAAAGTTAAATTTTTGATCACATTTTCCTCCTGAAGAAGGATAAAGATAATTTAACTTCTATATTTCTTATCCAATTATCCAATTTTATCTCTCATGAACAATTCTTGAGCAATTTTTACTATATTGTTTAGTTGAGGCAAAACAACCATGCACCAGGAATTTACAATATAATGCTTTTAAATAGAAATATCTAATGGAACTGCAATAATAAACAGCATATTGTTTTTTTAATTTATTTTATGTCCCAGAAATAGTGAATTGCACTGAGTAAAAATAGAAATTAGGGGAGAAACTGATTTTAAAAGAATAATTCAGTTTTCATGAATCTGGAAAATTACTTCTTCATTCCAAGACAGTGAGCAATCATAAGTCAACTTAAAAAAAAAAAAAAAAAACAGAATATTTTGCTTAAATTCTAAGTTCTGTGAATACATAATTAGTTTTCAACAAGAGGAATGTCCCACCTTTTTACCTTTGTATTTACCTATTGTACCTTTGAATACCGGGAAGAAAACTTTTGGCCTCTTGCACTTGTTATAATAGTAATTGTATAACTGTATTACAATAAATACATAGTTCTTGCCCTCCCAATACATCACGTACTTTTTAAACAGCTTTTTTTTTTTTTTTTTTTTTTTTTTTTTTTAAAGACATTAATATCAATTACCTATGTGTAGTTAAAAGAAAAAAAATTGTATAATATGGCTTTGTGTATGTAACAATATAAATTCAAAAGAAAATTGGACAAGGTGCAATAAAAATACTTGCTTAAACTGTATCTGGAGTTCATAAATGCCGAAGTTTGTTTTTCGATTAAAAGTAAAAATAGCTAATAAAGTTAAACTGAATACTTTTTTTTTTTATAAATCAATATTTTTTGTATGTAACAAAGTTTCTTGCTGTAACAACTCTCATGTGATATTGTGGTTTATCTGACAATTTTTTTAATTTTAGTAGGCAAGTGTCATGAATGAAAATTTTATATTAAATGCCTGTTAAAAGCATGATTTGAAGCAATTTATAATACAAAATCTTGTGCACAGCAATAATGCTGAAAGTTGCTTTACATACACATCACAAGTCTGACAAAGCATTTTAAGTACATAAGAAAATAAATTTTAAAAATGTCAGTCCCATACAACGACCTTTTAAGACTTAATGATTATTTCCTAAATGAGAAAGAGCTATGTATGTCTTATTTGCGCAAAGCTTTGCAAATTTGCAATACCACGTTTTCCACAATGCTAATCATACCCATTACTAATATCTCCCACAGCTACTTTAACACAAAAACTGCTTAATTATTAGGAAGTTTGTTTTAAAGCAGTAAGCAGCACGTTTTTTTACCCCCCAACAAGCCTTAAAAATTCGGGAGATATAACATTCCTATTTTAAAAAGAAAAAAATAGCATTTTAGGTGAAGAAAATAAAGAAAGAAAACTTCATAAGAGAAATGTTTTTATTATACAACAACAAAATATATACACACACACTCACACAAAAAAAATACATATATATATATATTCATGTTTCTACAGATGATGGTGGCTTTTGGCCTCGTTGGGCACGGCCTCCATCTTGATCTTTCGCATAAGCGAGCCACTTTTTCACAATATTTTCGATCTCCTGTTCCGTTGCCCTATCAAACATTGAGTGGAGACGAACAGAAGCTGAAACACAGGCATTAGATAATTATTAAATATAGGTAAAAGTACAACTCAGAAGTCATATTTCCCAATTAAATCAAAAATAAACTGAAATGAAAATTATTAACATTGCATCACAATTTGAAACAATTTCAAAAACTGAATGTCAGATGATGATTCCTCAAGTTTTAATTTAGATAAAAACAGCCTTCTTCCTTTACTTGCAGCTTTTACCAAATCAATGTTATGAAATATTTTTTAAGTAAGCCTTAACTCTGAAATGTGCCTGAATTTTAATCATATTTGCTGCCACTCAATAACCACGAGTGTAAGCCCAATTTCCTACACCAGCTTTGTGAATAACCAGTTTTTTTTTTTTTTTTTCAAACAGGCTGTTAGAATAATAAAAACATATAAAACATTATTTATATGTTTCTTAAAACAATGATTCAATTTTTTTATTCAATCAGGATAACTTTCAGAGAAAAGCAATTTTTATTTTCTTTTAATTTAAAGTTTTATTATTGATGACATGAATAATTTATTATTAACAATAACTGCACATGTGAAACTGACAAGAGCAATCAGGCTTGTAGTCTAATTCGGCCATGAACAAGTTTTAAAGTTACAAGTTAATATTTAAAATAATTAACTGAAATTTGTGAAACCGGCTTTGCAAAGAGTAATTGAATATTGGTAGGAAAAATATCAAAATTTCAGGAATGGCAAATTTCACATCGTGTCATTAGCTAGACGAAGAAAGAAACAAGACAAAATATTAATGATAACATGGGACTCAATAGCTTCGTGTAAGAGGTAAAACAGCCCTCTTAACATAATGAACTCATTTGTTCATAGCCACTCATTTCAATGTCTGAAAAGCATTAAAAATATCGTGAACACCAGATGAATAGAGCTAACAATTACTAATTGTTCTTAACAAAAGCATATGTATAATTTACACTTACAATCATTTTAAAAATGTTCTTGAAATTGAAGAAAGCCAATTTCAGGCCCCTCGTACCCCTCTAATTATACATCTTGCTTAATTCATTTGTCATTATAGACGAAAGAATTTTTCTTGTTAGGCTGGCACAGGTCTCCCCACCAACACCTCCGAAATAAGAACACTGGAAACAGAAAAGAAAAATTTATTTAGTTAGATTGAATACACTATAGCTGCCAACTCTTCCAGATTTTCCCACCACTAATTTTTACTTACCAAAAATCTTATACCTCTTGACTCCCAGCAAAACAGCTGAAAAATGCCCCCCTCCCCCCCATCCTTTACTCGCAGCTTTTACCAAATCAATGTTATGAAATATTTTTTAAGTAAGCCTCAACTCTGAAATGTGCCTGAATTTTAAACACATTTGCTGCCACTCAATAACCTCCCCTTTTGAGTAGCACAATGTGAGATATATTTTACTGTGCTAATGCAACGAAGATTTATTGCAACTGCTTTTGACAGCACATTGCACACTGATACATTGTGCAGTTTAACTGTCACCCCACTTCTTAAGTTCTCAAGCCTTAATGGGTGTAAAACTACTAATACACTCATGTCCATAAATTAAGGATAATGAAGTTCAGGCAAAGAAAGAGAAAGAAGCAAAACAAATTTGACTTATTTGTAAAGTCTGTTTATTAAACAAAAAGTAAAGAGCAAAAAAGATGCTATATGTTTGACATAATTAATAAAAATTGCAAGTTTTACTCCCTTGACCAAATTTCAAAAAAGAACCTATTTACAAAAAACAGTATAACATGGTTAGTAGGATGGTTAATACGGAGTATGTCACCCGGACGATGCAATACAGGCCCGACAACGCCTAGGCATGCTGAGTATCAAATGATCAATCTGATCTTGGGGAATATTACACCACTCATCAAGCAATGCACTCCGAAGTTCCGGTAGACAGGTGGGAGGGGGTTGTCGGGCTGCAATTCGTCGGCCAAGCATATCCCACACATGCTCTATTGGATTCAAGTCCGGTGAGTATGCTGGCCAATGCATACGGGTGATATCCTCCGATTGAAGGTATTCGTCTACAATGTTTGCACGGTGAGGACGGGCGTTGTCATCCATAAACACAAATTCAGCACCCATGGCGCCCCGAAACAAACGTACATGTTATTCCAGAATGACATCCCGATAGATGTGGCCTGTCACCGTTACACTCTGAACATGCAGGTCAGTTCTGGAACCAAGAATAATTCGTCCCCAAACAAGCCATCCTGCACCCCGTAACGGTGTCTTTCAATGGTGTTCTCTTGGTGGTAACGGGTACCTGGCGCTCTCCAGATGAATGTCCGGCGAGAATCAGACTCCAAACTAAACCTGGACTCGTCGGAAAACATCACACAAGACCACTGTTGCGGTGTCCACAATGCATGCTCTCTACTCCAGGTTAATCACAGGCGACAGTGAGTTTCGGTAAGTGGAACACATCTGACAGACCTACGAGCATATAGACCCATGTGCCCTAAGCGTCTGTACACGGTCTGCCTCGAAACTGTCGTACCGGTAGCTGAAGAGAGCTAACGAGACAGGTCTGATGCTGTACTCCGTCTGTTTCTTTTGGCAGTAACTGCCAAATAGCGGTCCTCATTCGGCGTTGTAACTCGGGGGCGACCTGTGCTGTAACGTCTACTCGCATTACCATCAATCTTGGAATCGTTGCCAAAGCCTGGAGATGACACTCTGGGCGATTCCAAGTTCCTCGGATACTTCCAGCTGGGTACGTCCACATTCCAGTCGTCCGATAATTCTGCCACGTAAAACATCATCCAAATGCCATAACTATGCGGTTTTTGCACTGAAAGGCTTTCACGGCGTTTGTGAACAATTTTACTTCTTTGCCACCATTCCTTATATACCCCTCTCTTACACTCTCGTCATTGTGACGTACCATCCACGCCATCTGGTGGTTTCCTGTAATTTGCATATTCTTCTTCAAGATGTGTGTGATCATTCCACAGGTGAAATTTTTATTTTAGAGATCAATTTCTGTGTGATTCTGAATTATCCTTAATTTATGGCCATGAGTGTAAATTCTGTGTCGAGCAAGAAAGAACTTGGTCTTAGGTGGCCAAGCCTTTTCAGGGACACATATCGGAAAGGGATCTTGGTTGTTGTGGGGCCTGAGAGTGAAGCTTAAAATTAGCCCAAAATTTTAATGTAAAATAAAACTACAGCTTGTGGTGGGAAATCTTCTGGAAACTTCCAAAGAGTTGGCAACTATGATAAATTAGTGCACTCTAAAATAGCTTCCCAGTCTAAAAACAACTGCATCTTGCAACCTGAAAAAATACATTGATTTGCCAGGGACATAATGATTGTTGTACAATGTATTTGTTTAAACTACATTTCAACCAGAGCATATTAAAACAAAACTTTCACGTTTATCAAATTAAAATGACTGCATACTTTGTCATATAAAAATATATTCTTCACATAAAACATTCTAAGGGTATTCAACAATACAAAACAAATCTTCTAATGTTTGATGGCACACGGTTCAGTCATGCAGTGAATTTGTATTTATGCATGGGACCATGAAATGGTCCAAAATTTACCTGCATCAATTCCAAAACAATAGCACTAATGAAGTACTTACAACTTGTGAAAATTTGTCTTTTTGTGCCAAATAATTCTCTAATTGCTGGAGCTCTTCCGGAGTGTCCACTGGGATTTTTGGGACATCCTCTGGAAGGTCAGTCTTTTTAGTGATGTGGGAGACCTGTCCCACCATTCTCCTTATTTCCTTTTGCTCATTCTGGATTGATTCCAAAATTCTGTAGACACTCTGTTGAAATTCTATATTAATATAAAAAAAATAATCAATTATAAATAAAAAGTTTAGTTTTTGCAAAATTGCTTTTTATTAAAAAGTTATTACTAGCACAATTCGCCGCATGATGCGAACAGGAACATGATGGCCCAGGAGAAAGAGAGGAGACTGAATTGCTTTGATTCCTTGATGAACAATTGGCATTAGACAAGGTATTGTCTAAAATAAAGCAAAATTATTAGAATCATGTTTGTTGAACAGCTAAGTAGAATTATATTAGAAAGAGGTCTTTTATACAAAAATATTACTTTGGGAAAACTCTAGCAGAGAATCTTCAGACAAATTAGAAGTTACTTCTGCCTTTTTACATTTTTTCACTGCTTTTTCGTACTTCCCTAAAGAGTTTAAATGAAATGAGTATATTCCTATTAAAATTTTTAATATATAAGTACAGCATTAATATGATTTACCACTTGATCCCAGAATCTCCACTATAACTTGGAGCCAGTCTCTAGCTGGCTCTGTCAGCTGGCGCACCAACTTTTGTATCTCTTTTGTGGATGCCTTGGGTGGCAAAAAACAGGTATCTCTAACCACCCAAGTCTCCGGTACCACATCTACAGTATTTTCATCGATGAACTTCACTACTAGAAACCTAACATATTAAGAAAATAAATAAAAAACCATCTATACATGAAAATTGATTTTAATTTCTGAAAATGGAAAAAACTTAAGATGTGAACATAGTCTATCATGTTTTGTTTACATACTAAATATTCCCTCCTCTCTTATACCCGGGCTGGGGACCGGCATTGGCAGAGTTACACTCATACACACATGCATACTATCATGATTCATATAAGTAACACCACTAATATGGCACGATAAATAGATTAAATAAGTTTTGTTTGTACAAACTTTGTTTTATTTTGGAACAATAAACATGCCTACACTTAATATTTACATAATTGGAATATATGCTTTCCTAATATGTGAGAAATGAACACTAAGAAAAATTAACGACAATTGAAAGTAATAATTAAGAGGCATTGCAAGAGCAACTTGGTCAAAAAAAGATAAGTTTCCATCACCATCTCAGAATTTCATGAATGTTTTTTCTTGTGTTGCCTTACCCAAGGAATGTCCATATAGCATAATGTGTTAGAATTCTTTTGAGTGTCCCTGTAAAAGAACTAGTTATGCTGCATGCTGAAAGGTAGCCTAACACTCGGGAATAGTGTAGCTTTCTATCAGTGAAATTTTTTTGAATCGGTTCAGTAGTTGCAGAGATCCCCATTCAGCATAAAGTAATTCTTATGAGTGCCCCTTTAAAAGACTATTTGTGATATATGGAGGATATATTTGTCATGCATGCAGGATAAGTTAAATAACATTCAATTCACTTAATATGAAGTTGTATAACTGCACTGTGCAAAATTGTTTTCTGTATCACGTCCAAGCCAAGATTTAAAGCATTCTTAAGACTGTGTTTTTTATGAAATTGGGGGTATTTGGAGGCTCTGACTATTTTCAAATGAAATGTTTATATTATATCCAAGGTATATTATAGAATAAAATGGAAAAATTCTCCGAAGCACCTCTGAGCCAGTCCCAGTTGAGACAATAAGTGGCAAGAATGGCCCTAAATAAATTTTAAGTCACTCATCTGGAGTACTTTGACCACCCATAACTCCAAAACTAAAAGAAGTAAATCAAAAATATTTCAGATTTGTTCTTTCCTTGGGTAATGCAACACAAAAAAAAAAATTCATGAAATTTTAAGATGGTGATGGAAATGCCCTGCCTGATTTGCCCCTGCAATGCCTCTTAATCATAACCAAGTACAGATGTGACATATAGGCAGTCTTGCCAACCTGGGAAAATCAAAATGTGTAAAACAGCGCGCGAACAGAAATTTCGACACTTTTTGGCTATACAACGTGTGAGTGTTTTTTTACCTTTCATCATAGAATGCATGAGTATTATTTTTAATGCATTTTATATCACAATTATTTGTTTCAAGTTTAAGTATTAAATAAAGCTAAGAACAATAACAGAAAATGAAGTTGTTGAATAAAAGGCAAATCAATTAATACACCATTTTCCAGATTTCTGGTGACTAACAATTTATTAATTATAATCACTTAACTGACTTAAAAAACTCTCATTCTGACTGTGCTGACTTCAAAGAAGCAGCAGTAGCCTTTGCGGCTTTATTCAGAAAATCTGAAGTAAAAGTTTTCTCGAAGCAAGATTTTTTGCTATCGGCTTTCATAATAGAAAGGCTTTCCAAAATCTTATTAGACAAGTTGCACCTGAATTCATTTCTGTTTTTCTGAATAATACTGAAAACCCTCTCACATAAGCATGGTCAGCTGCTGCAATAGGAACATTCTGTTCGATCAAGAAAGATTAAATAACAGTTCTGCATGAATAATGTCCGACTGTCCCAAAGGCAGATTAAAGGGGAGGGGGTGTGGGTGGAGGCGACCGCTCCCCGAGAAAAAAGAAATTAATGTAAAAGATCCTAAATTGCTTCCATAAAATGGATGTATATGTCAATCTTCTAACAGCCCCATCCCCGAGAAACTTGCATTAATCTGCCACTGGACTGTCCGTCCTCTTTGAAAAATGTTTGTAGACACATGCTCCTGTTAGCACTTTTCACATTTTCACTGTTTTGACAAACTTACGTGGTGAGAAATGTCATACTTTTCTCCGTGAGAAATGCTGAAATCACTCCAGCACACATTACAATAAGCAAATTTCGCTCCTTTGACATATGATACTATACATGCCCATTCTTTGCTATAACTTTGTTTATAAGTTATGCTGTTCTAGTGGCCATTACAGGTCATTTAACAAAAATAATCCTCAGAAATTCAATCGAAGTATGCTCATACTACCATCTACCACTGTCTCTAACGCAAAGCGAAGCAGGCGCGCGCTGATAACGAACACCACGCGAGATGCACAAGTCACAGGTTAAAGACCTACTCCCTATTAAGCGATTCTCCCATTCGCTCTACTCTATGACGTCATGACTGGGTAAACCAATTAAGAAATACACGGCGTCGCATGTGGGAAAAGATTTTTTTTTTCTTTGCCTCAGTGGCAACTAAGAAAAATATTTTGATGCGCATTGTGTCAACATGGATTTGCGATGTGGATCATGGTGCCTATGCTACCACTTAGATCCATTTTGAAAAGGCCCAAACATAGAACATCATTTCAATTTAAAACCTAATACATTTCTTTTTAATATCAATTCAGTTTTAAGAAATAAACACAAGTTTGGAGTTAAACAGCAGTCGAAATGCGTAAATTTTACGCGTAAAGCATAAAAGTTGGCAAGTCTGTATAGGGAATGGATGGAGGAACTTATCAATTTTTATAGATATGGGATCTATACAATTCTGCCTTTTCTAGCATCTTGTATCAACTTTAAATCCAGATTAGAAACCTTAAGGTTTTTTTTAATGCTACTTACATTAAACATAAGATATAAAACTGGAAAAGGAAAATTTTAATGATCATATAATTTTACTTATTTCTTACATGAACCATGACATTACATTTACACTCTAGCACACACATGAAAAAATTGGCAGTAAAATTAAACATAAATTCAAATTTAAAAGAAGCTCTTAAAAAATAATAAATTTAACAGTACAAGATCATGCACAAATGAGAAACAATAATAACATTTAAACCGCTAATATCTAGGTTACCTTTAGAGCTTCCATGAAACTTAAATGCTTACCTATGTGCAAGTATTTCTTGCACAAGTAGTTCTGCAAGCAAAAAAACATAAGAGAAACATGCAAATATGGAAAAAAAGTACAATACACCATACATATAACACAGAAAAAATACAGATACAGAGTACTAACACATCTTAACAAAGGGTGAAAAAAGGTTTATGAGTGGTGCAATCATGACAATTAAGCCTTAATGAATGCTCCGACATCATAAAATATGACTGCTACACTATAAAGTAACAAAAAAGTTGCTGTAGGCACACATGGCAATTCCCCTCAGGGGGAAGATCTTCTTTAGGTTTTCACGTGTGTCGCAATCCCGGGGCCCCAGCGATCCTTCGCTTCTCTTTCCTCTACCCTCCCCTCTCCTTAGCTTTATCCTTCACTTTCCCCCTCGGCGTAGTTTCCTCCTTGGAGGTGAGGGCCCCCCTTTAGAAGCTGCGGTCGCTCTGTGCCATCAGCTTCTATTGGCGGTTAAACTGCCCACGTCTTTGCCGTGCGTGGAGACCCGTGTCCCCGGAAATGGGGATCCTGGTAATTGAGAGGGATACTTTCTCCAACACATTGCTTTGGCCTCGGCTTCAGGTAAACGGGAGGTACACAGTGGTCCCCTGTGTATCAATCGGCTGGTGGTACTGGTTCAGCCAAC
>JAWZYV010001119.1:0-18696 GCA_038373885.1 Cheiracanthium punctorium
ATTTCTGGTAGAGAAGACACATGGCAGGTCAATCACACTTGAAGGCTTTCCCAGAAAACACTCTCACTCTTTGCAGCCCTTATCGATTTTTCATTATCAAAAAT
This sequence comes from Cheiracanthium punctorium, assembly GCA_038373885.1. Classification (NCBI taxonomy): domain Eukaryota; kingdom Metazoa; phylum Arthropoda; class Arachnida; order Araneae; family Cheiracanthiidae; genus Cheiracanthium; species Cheiracanthium punctorium. Next base: position 105 of record JAWZYV010001119.1, read on the forward strand.
CTCTCCCCCCCCCCTCCTCCATTTTCAATAAAACATCTCTTTCTTTTATGTCTGTTTATATATTTACACTTTATGACTCACTGCATCCTTTCATCGGTGACCATTCGCAAGATAAGGCTTTCACGTTTCACTATAAAATCCACGTATATACCCACAATTAATTTTATTTCTTGAGGAATTTCTGTCCGTTTTCATCACAAGTAGCAAAACTCTGCACAAAAAAAAAAAAAAAAAATCACCGAAAAAAAAAATGTGCCATCCAACGTTATTTTCCGAGAAACTTCTTTCTTTTATCTTTTTTTTTCTCCGGCACTTGTCTGTCAGACAGCCATTTCGATATAAGATCTGAAATCTGTATCTCTAAGAGCTTCATGGCGCGAAAAAATTTAACAGTACATTTACTAAGTCGACGTCGTTAAGCGGTTATATATATATAATGATCTTTTAATGATAAAAATCAATGTTGGGGAAAAAGAGAGAAAAATTGAAAAAAAAAAAAAAAAAAAAACCTCTCATAAGAAATATCCATCATTGAATTTATTTATTTTTTGATTTCGTTGGTCGATTTTCAAATTTGTATAAACAATTTATACATCTTTTAAGATATCTCCTCCTGATTTATCGCATACGTAAAAATAGTTTTCATCGTGTCCTCTTTCAATCAGTAGAATTTTCATTTCTCTCCGATTTCTTTTCTTTTTTTTTTTTTTCATCCGCCAGTCCGTAGAGAGTGTTGATTTTCACCGCACTTTTGCAACATGAACAACGTAAATACGGAGTTCATCCAGAAAGTAGTACCCCGTTTGATAATTAAAACAAGAAGATAAATAGTGCCGAACGCATAGAGTGCAAAATACTTTCCAACACAATAATTTTGCTCCGCATTTGGCGATGTGTTGTACTTAAATCTGGTGAGATTTTAGTTTAGAGGTTAAGGAAAAGCGACACGACTGCCATCTACCTAAGAGGGGATTTCGTGGGCGCAGGATCTTTTTTAAGGGTTTTTGACGCATATTCACGTTACTTCTGGAGAGATTCGCCCAAAACTACAGCCACTGGATAGACGAAAATCCAGGAAACTTACACTTCGGCGAGATTTTAGAGATAATCTAAAAAAAAAAAAAAAAAAAAAAAAGATGCGTATCACTATTAATTTAATTTTGCGAGATCCTGTAAAACACAACTTCAGAATTTATTTCCTTCTTTTAACAGAAGAGTAAATACTCTACTGAAGAGTCATTATAACTTAATGTTATCACATTAGGAATTTTTTGATTTCCTATCGAAAAGTGAAAATATAACCAAGCATGGGTTTATTTTTCGAAACATTTTTTCATTTCATATTTTTCGATATATATCCGAAATTCGTCAAGTTTGGCGTTATTTAGCGCGCTATTTTGAGAGAGACACAAGACCGTCGTCTGGCTATTAGGTAAGTGTACAGTAGGATGGTATTGTGCTTGAAATGAGTAAAGGTCTGTAAAACCTGAAATGGATAAAGGTCTGGACAGAAATGCATTCCCTACAAGCAATTTTGCTCGGGTTACCACGAGCCACGTAGCCGGCCGATGGTAACCAGAACAAAATTGCTGGTAGGGTTGGAATTCTTCCGAGTGCTCCTGTAGAACAACTGTAAATGATAGAAGCACCATTCCTGATCAATAGCTTTATGCTGTAATGTTTAATAACATACCGTATTAGCCTGAATGTAACACGATCCCGAAATTTTTCTTCAATATAATTAGAAAAATCCTATACTTCGACCTCGAATTTAGTGCGAGTAAGGTTTTTTTACGGAAATGATCCGCCAAAAAATATCGCGTTATATTTGGGCTAATACGGTATATGATTTCTGTTTTGTTTGACATACCCGAATATCTTTAAATTACGCTTGAGCGTAATGTATTGAAAGTAGTTTGACTACACCTATAAAAGGTCTATAAATACATACGCCATTTTCAATAGGGTACGTAATACTGTACGCAGGCATAACATACATAAATTTCGTAGTACTCCATGGATATTTATGGCGTTAGAGCACGGACGGACGGACACACAGACAGACAAACCGAAATCATAAACACTTTTCAACCTTGTTGGAAAGTGTTAAAAACACAACCTCTAAAGATTTCGTAAGAAGCTTTTTATTTTTAAATGCGCATTCATTAAGCTGTTTTTTCACATAGTCACCACGTCCGATTACCCTTTTATAATAGCGTAAAACAAGATTTTGTCTGCCTTCATCGTACTACGCCTTCTCTAGCCCATTCAAAAATTTAATCATTTTTCCCTGCTGCTGATGCATATTGCGAAACACTAAAGAAATTGCTTCGGCATATTCAAAATCTCAAGTCTACTGTCAAAAAGGCATGATCCTGTTGCACGATAACGCTCGTTCACACATGATCCTGTTGCACGATAACGCTCGTTCACACATGCCGCAGGGAAAACAAAACAGTGGCGTATGCAGACTTCCTTCAAGGGGGGCGGGGGTTATAGACATAACTCTGTGTTAAAATGCGTAATATTTAAGCTAAAAATTGAAAATTTATGGACATTTTGTTAAAACATTTTTGACCTTGCGTACGCCACTGAAACAAAACAACTTCTTCGAACTCAAGTGGGGATGTTTCAAACATCTATAGTATTCGGAGAGTCGAGTGGAAACATTGCAGATTTTTAAAAAATAGGAGCCTAGACTACTAAAAGAACGCGCGCATTTTTAGTTGTTCCACATTTTTCTAGAAAAGAAACGCTTCGACACAGATTGGACACGGCAAAGTTACTCTTGGATTCTGCACGCGAATTATCAATCGATATCCAATTAAGAGTGGATTGGTACTTATATTCCATGTTTTACATGCTCATAGAAGTGTTTCTCATTGGACGAATAGCTTAGCGGAAAACTCAGGAAAATATAAATTCAGTTTTTCATGAAGACTGCGCCATTTTCTAGTTCCGACGTTTATTTAAGAGGAATTTCGAATTAAGTGTGAGACTGAAAGCGAGAAATTCAGGTAGGATCTTAATTTTATTCGATGTGTTCTGTAAGATAAGAAACTTTAGTACATTATTTTACAGAATTTAACTGAAGGAGAAAAAGGGTAATTTTAAATGCATGTAAGGGAACGTTTTATACATTCGCAATGTTTTCTTTTATACCCTACTTATTTTATAATGCGCCTATCAAGTGTGAGGGGAATATAACGCCAAACATGTTGAAGGTTTCATAAGTTTATATTCAGTTTGATTTGAAAAAGTTGCAAAAGATGATTTACGTATATGTGTTTACCTATGAAAAACTATTTGTAGAATCTGCACTTCATTTCAGTCCAAAAATTAAGGAAATATCGTTTATTGGCGACTTATTTTTACTTGATGAAGTAATAAATCTTATCCCCTTCTCTTATCTGCCCCTCCAAAAATGAATAAATGCATAAACGTGTCTAGTGAATTTAATAAGTCTGTTTATAGAGCTTTAGCGAAAAATACTCTCAAATAATGGAATAATATGGGTGTCCCTTCTCATCTTTAGCATGTAGTAGATTGTCATCTCTTGGCAAATTGAAATATTTGGCTTTCTGGCACTTAATCGGTCGCCAATGGTTACTCGCCAATATCAGCAACTCCAACTTTTAAAGATTAAGAGTGCTTAAGTCTGACGGGATCAACTACAAATATATTCAAGCACGTATGTGCTATTCTATTTTTCAGAAATTGAGGCAGCTGACATTGGCGTGCGGTTAATACGTAAGTACTGGCATTTTTCAGCAAAGGAATCACTAAACATGGTGTTTTACGGTTTACTCTTTGATACTAAATTTACTATACGCATGCGTCAATCGCCAAGCAGTAATGTAACTGCTTCTAAGGTTCTTATACATAAAAAAAGAACAAAAAATATGCTGTTTATTGCTGGTGCAATTTCAGCTATCATATTACAGAGAATTTAAAACTTTATTTTTTAAATCACGGGTTAAATATTAGAATGATCTATACTAAAATTAATATTAATGTTTAATATTAATATTTATGAAAATATTCTTTAGTCCACTGCTTGGCGATTGTCACTAAACTGCCAAATTAGCGCATTTCTGTGGATTGTCTCTTGGATTGCAACATTGCAACCTGTTCTGTTTCGTTTCTTTGGCTACTTCCTGTTCGAATCGGTAACGGACGTGTAGACCATACGAGGCTGTTCAATTCAGTCATGGAGGAAGCGCGCTTGGTTTTTAGGTTCATTTTTACCAGAAGCACTGCTCCTAATATGACGATTTAGAAAAAACAAATAAAAAAAAGAACAATTATTGAAAAGGAAAAATAAACTATTAACAAGCAATATATAAAAAAAAATTCCTACTTTGGTGAATTAATATTCGATAAAACTGTATTAACATCAAGTGTCCCCCACTACAAGTTTAAAAAAAAATGTATTTGGACTTGAATGGATGAATAAAAAGTATTTTATCAACGATTGAAAATTTGAACAAGATATATAAATATATATATAGGGAGAGTGTGATCTAATAGAAGGAATTGAAAAAAAAAACAGATATTCACAGTTAGATGTTACAATAGTTCTAAATACAAAATTTCAGCATTCTACGGTTAAAAGTTTTAGATTTATGCGAATTATTTTTGGCACCAAATGTGGCAATATTTCGGCAAAACTTGCCAAGGTCGATGAAAAATGGCAATATTTTGGGCATGGACGAAATGACTGACTATTGTCAAATTTGGCGATATTTTGGCAAAACTCGCCAAGGGCAAATGGCGAGACCACAAAGGCCATTTTCGCCAAGGTTATTTGGCAAAACTCGCAAATTCAAACGATAAATGGCGCCGAGATTTTAGGCATGAACCAAACAATGACTGACTACAGATGTAATACATTGAAGATGTCCATAGACATTAATTCATGTCCATAGACATTGAAATTCTTTTGGGTGGTCCTGTAACTAATCGCCAAGCTTGGTGACTTTTGGCGTGCTTCTTGAGGGAGGCACATGAATATGGTCGGACCGTTATCTAACTATATGGTAGGACGTTATTGTGCTTGAAATGGATGAATATCCCGAAAACTGCCAATGACCGTAATGTGTTGGAAATCTTTTGAGTGTTTCTGTAGCAGAACTATAAATGATAAAGACACTTTTTTTGATGGAGAAATTCATTTTTTAACCCTTAACAACATATATATCACTTCTGAGTCGTTTGAACTAGCCTAATACCTCTAAGATATACTTTAATGAATTTCTGCCCATAGAGCGTAATGTATTTAAAATCTTTTGGGCGACTCTGTAAATAAACTATTCTCTCGAATGGAACAGAAAGGGGAGGTGCACAACTAGATGTTACAACAATCCTAAATATAAAGTTTCGAAATTCTACGTCTAATGGTTTTTGAGATCGAGTTTAATGAATTTCGGCCCATAGAGCGTAATGTATTTAGAATCTTTTGGGCGGTCCTGTAGATAAATTATCCAGTTGATTGGGACCAAAACTGTATTAACATCCAGTGTCATCCACTAGAAGTTTAAAAAAATGTATTTGAACTTGAGTGGATGAATAAAAAAGTATTTTATTAACGATTGAATTTGAACAAGATATATATAGGGAGAATGTGAACTAATAGTAGGAATTGAAAAAATAAGCTGGGGTCTCCTGGAAAATACGTTACCTTTTTGAGACTACCCCCCGTCCCTTTGCGAGACCACCCCTAGTACCTGTGGTTACATTGGGATACCTGTGCGTGATTTGTAACCCTTCTTTCCAATGATAGCCGTGATTTATAACTCCGGCTGGCACTAACACGGCCTGAGGCCAACATATTGAATTTTTATAATTTTTAATACACTTCCTGGTTATTATTTCCTTTGAATGCCGTCCAAATTACACTTACTTTTGTTTCAATCGATCGCCTAAATACACTCTATAAGCACACGAAAGGATCCCCACGCTATCACATCTGAGTTATGAGTTACACGGAATAGAAAGGAGCGAGGGCGCCGGTTTCTGTGAAGGCGAGGGAGTGCCCCTCCTCCACCACCCCGGTTGACCCTGATTAGTGATGGGCAATCTAGTTCATTTTAGTGAACTAGTTCTGAACGAACTAGTTTACACCATGAACTAGTTCTTCGAAATAGTTCATATGAACTCTGGAGATTTAATAATGATCTATATGAACTACGTAGTTCGTAATGAACTATCTAGTTCAAAATGAACTATCTAGTTCAAAATGAACTAAGTAGTTCAAATGAACTAAGTAGTTCAAATGAACTAAGTAGTTCAATGAACTAGATAGTTCATTATGAACTATGCAATTTGGGATGAACTATATAGTTCATATTGAATTATGTAGTTCGTCATGAACTATATAGTTCTTGGTGAACTATCTAGTTCATTACCGGAAATAGTACAGAACTATTTCCGGTGGTCTCCGTACTGGAAATAGTTTAGATCAATTTCAGGTACGGAAACCACGCGCGGAGCCAGTAGCGTAGCTACAATGGGTGACACCCGGGGCGGATATAAGTGGTGTCACTTATATCCGCCCCCCCCATACGAGCATTTTTGACCCATACATGCGATATTTTTGAAATTTTTGCTGTACAAGCCATCGGGTGTCACCCCATTGAGGGTGACACCTGGGGCGGACAGCCCCCCCCCGCCCCGCCTTGCTAAGTCACTGTGCAGAGCACGGCTGATGCATGGTTTCTCTGATTTGTTGGGATCGGGAGAGCTTTTTTCTTGTATCGGAGTGTTTCTTGACGTAGCAGTGGCGTACCCAGAAATTCATTTTGAGGGTGCGTATCGTCATTACCATAAGGTGCACTGTAGTACTAGGTAAAATCTAAATCTAGGCATTAATCTAAAGAATATGCTAGAATAAGTCGGAGGTTATCGGTAGGCTATCGGTAATGTTTTATGCGCAAAACAAAAAGAATTGAAGTTTTCCGAGGCTAATGTGTAAAATTTTTTAGTTTGGCGAAAAAATAAAGTGGCTGAAATATCGATTTTGAGTAAGTGACAGTCCGGGAGCCAGCGACAGATTTTTGCGACCAAAATCCTCTCAGCCCATAATTTCTCAAATGATTAAGACGGTTTTGTGTTGAAGCCTGGTGATCGTCAGCTGCAACACCATGTTGGGCGGCGGCCGCCTTCCAGACACGTAAAAAAAAAAAAAAAAAAAAAAAAAAAAAATCAGTCATTTCCTCACGGTTGAAAATTTCTGAAATACTAGTTAGCACTATACTTGTTTGAAAAAAAAAAAAAAAAAAAAACCGTCAGCTGGCCAAGCGGCGGTGGATTATACGCCGCTGCTCATACGAACATGTAAAAAAATTTTTTTTTCAATGATTTCCTCCCGGTTGAAAATTTGACAGATGTTAGTTTACATTCTACTTTAAATAAAAAAACAAGTCAGCTGGCTGTATGCCGGTGGAAAACCCGTCAGGTGGCACAGTGAAAGTGTGGCGCGGAAAGGTAGTGTGGCCGCCGCTAGCCTATTTCAATGCACCAGCTGACGTGTTTTGCCCCGGCATACGGCCAGCTGATTTTTTTTATTATGGCAAGAATTATGTCAACTATTATTTGACAAATTTTCAACCGGTAGGAAATAACGCACTTTATTTTATTGGACACAACGCGCTGATATACTCAATAATCCTACTATTTTTCATAATTATGTATCTCTCTATTCTAAAAAAAAGTAAAGGCCGCTGTCGCCGCCGCTGTCAAAGCTTGTCAGCTTATCTCCTCCTAAACCGTGGGGATTTGAGTTTCGACTAAGGTGTCCACAGATTCGAAAAATTCCGAGGAACCTGCTAAGCAGATTTAAATTTCGAAAATCGAATTATTCTAGAAGATATTAATAAAAAACTGAAAAAATAAACCGAATATTTGCCAAATTTGGCATAAAATCATTCATTCCTTTGCAACAAAGCGTTTCCAAGTATCTAGAATCGCGTGAAATTTACAAACATGAGTTTGAATTACGCCCATTTTACGCCAAAATAAAAACTATATGAAATAAGTAACTCAAAATGTGTTACACAAAGTTGACAATTTTCAAATAGTAAGTTCGCTTAGACAACAGGAGTTTAGAATGAGCGATTATTCATTTTTCCAAAACAGAATAACTAATATCTTGAAAATAAAAATGATTAAAATGCAGATTATTTTAAAGCCGGTTCTCGTCCAGCTGGATTATTTGCTACCAGTAGAAATATTTGGCGGCGTTAACTATGCCATTATAGCAGTTATAGTACACTTTGGATATTTGCTAGCGCGACGAGATGGTATAATTCGTGGTGTTAAGTACGCCAATCTGCAAATGATTATGTAAATGAAAATATAGATAACGGTTTTCCGGTAACCTTAAATGAACAGTAAATATAGGTTGTGAGCATGTGTAAATCGCCAAATAATTAAAAGTCGCCATGGGTGGCAGGCTATTCTGTCTGTTCCGTAGCTTTTATTAACTTTACATGTACGCAAGTCGCCAAATAATGAAAAATCGCCATGGGTGGCAAATTCGCAAGGTGTCCAATAGGTTTTACATTGTTAAAAATACAGCTGAAACAGATGTTCTGATTTTATTACGCTTTAGCTCCTAATTAATATAACTTTTGAATGGCAACATTAAATATCATTGTGTTTCTGAGGAGTGCAAATAATTTTTCCAGCGATTATAAGCGGATTCCGCAATCCAGGTGGAGTATAGCTCAGGACCCGTACAACACGGATTCCCATAACAAAATATCTTCCGTGTTATCAGGGGTAGGGGGTCTACTGTAGTGTGAAGTTTAAATTTTTATGTACCAATGAAGATGCAAAAATCAAGCAATGTGTAGCTCAGTAACATTCTATCTGATCCAATCTTCGGGTTTTGTCTGTTGAAATTATGTCTTTTTTACGAATAAGCCTGATTAGGGGCCGAATCCCTCATACGAAAAGCGAGCGTAGTGAGTCTGGGGGGCCTTGGCTCCTAGTAAAAAATATAAAAAAACCAATCTGTGCTACTTTAAAAACATGAAAACCACCGGTTTCCTCATTTTTAAGCGATTTTTTGGCATTTTCAGCTCCATTTTATTTCTCCGAGTCAAAAAAGTTTATCATTTGTGTGACAAAATTCGGCTCTGCAAGCGGAAAAGGACGTTATATTGACGTTATATCCGGCTTTGAAGGGAAAATTGTGATTCCTTCCTTTTAAATTGCTTTCCTAGATTACACAGTTTAATTTTCCTTCTCAAAAATACATCGAGGATTTATAAGCGGACTTCGAGCCAAGCAAAGAAATCGTCTGCCTGTATATAAGAATGGCTATGTATACAAAATGAAATCTTCCGAATGCGAAAATTTTTCATGTTTTCAGAGCAGCATAATTTGATCGTTCTGGGAATATAAAAATTAATATTTTCTAATTGAAGATATTTTGAAATAGTGGAAACAGATCGTCCAAACGTTTCGGAAGGATAGATCTTAAAAAGACTGCCGAACTGCTTTAAATTACTTAATAAAATGTCGATCGCAAATCCGTTTTGTGTTTTTTGCAAAAAGGCTACTTCAAAATTGGTTACAATAATTGGTTACAATTGGCTACTTCAAATATCGGTAATGTTTTATGCGCAAAACAAAAAGAATTGAAGTTTTCCGAGGCTAATGTGTAAAATTTTTTAGTTTGGCGAAAAAATAAAGTGGCTGAAATATCGATTTTGAGTAAGTGACAGTCCGGGAGCCAGCGACAGATTTTTGCGACCAAAATCCTCTCAGCCCATAATTTCTCAGATGATTAAGACGGTTTTGTGTTGAAGCCTGGTGATCTTCAGCTGCAACACCATGTTGGGCGGCGGCCGCCTTCCAGACACGTAAAAAAAAAAAAATCAGTCATTTCCTCACGGTTGAAAAGTCTTTCAATAAAGAAAATTCGGGGTAGTGCAGCGAAATTCTAATTATTCGAAAACTGAATAATTTAGTTGGAAAAGGAATAGTAATTCCTGCACAGCCGAACGATTTTCAGCTGTACCACAGCGAGTGCTACAGAAGCTTTACAGCTTTACCAGCAAAATACAGAGTTGCCACATCAACAGCAGCATTGTCTTCTTCATGATGGACACATGATGGCAGACAATTTCGATGGTTCACAAAGTGATTCGGAGGACTATGAGAGTGCCACAAGTGAAGATGAAACATTATAGTATTTAAGAATTATAATAATTATTTACTGTAAATAAAAAATATATTGATATATTTATATTCAAACTTAATTTTCGTTATTCGGTCGCTTGATTATTTCCTGATTATGTTTGCAACTCACCTGCAGGGCGCGTTGTGTCCAATAAAATAAAATCCGTTATTTCCTCCCGGTTGAAAATTTGTCAAATAATAGTTTACATAATTCTTGCCATAATAAAAAAATTCAGCTGGCCGTATGCGGGGGAAAACCCGTCAGCTGGTGCATTGAAATAGGCTAGCGGCGGCCACACTACCTTTCCGCGCCACACTTTCACTGTGCCAGCTGACGGGTTTTTAACCGGCATACAGCCAGCTGACTTGTTTTTTTTTAATTTAAAGTAGAATGTAAACTAACATCTGTCAAATTTTCAACCGGGGGGAAATCATTGAAAAAAAAAAATTACATGTTCGTATGAGCAGCTGACGTATAATCCACCGCCGCGTGGCCAGCTGACAGTTTTTTTTCAAACAAGTACTATGCCAACTATTATTTCAGAAATTTTCAACCGGGAGGAAATGACTGATTTTTTTTTTTTTTTTTTTTTTTTTTTACGTGTCTGGAAGGCGGCCGCCGCCCAACCCACCCATGGTGCGGCAGCTGACCAGGCTTCAATACACAACTATCTTAATCATCTCACGAATTATCGGCCGGGAAGAAATAACTGACCAAAATCTGTCGCTGGCTCCCGGACTATGAGTTCTAGCGGTTTGCACAGTTTTCGGCTTGGCGCAATTTATTGAGAGCTTAAGGAAATAGATTTTTGAAAACAAGTGCATAGGTTTTCAGGGATTTTTAGAATACAGCGTTATTAGAATACAGCGTTAAATTTTAATGATCCGTGAAGAAATAATGCAGTTATTAAGGGATTTCAAGCGATCTAACTTCAGAATTCTCGCCAATTGAGTACATTGATTTAAGTTGGGGGAATTCCGCCAAATTTCAGAAAATTGAAATCTTCTCATTTAGTACATCAGAGTAACGATGAATAAAAAACATTATAGTTGATAATTTTAAAAAATTCGGCTGTATTAAGTGATTCCCCTTTTCAAATAAATGCGTTCTTTACTCTTTGGCGGTCGAACCATTTCCCATATTGATTGCTGCTAAGTCAATGCTTCGAATGATTCCCTGAAAAAACTCTTGCAAAATGGCGTATGTTGGCACTTTGGCGAGGCTTAGATTTGAAACTGGATTTTATTTGAGACTGGTATATATAATAACTAGACCGCGGATTATATGCAATCGCATATTTGCATATGCAGTTGCATATTTCAGGTGTTTTTGGTGATTTTGCATAAAATGACGTATTTTCTCTGTTGCATGCATATTCAGGTCCTGATTTTCCAGTAGGCCCGGGCCTAAGGCCCCCGAATGTTGGGGGCCCCACAAACAAAATCCCAATTCAATTTTTCTTTATCTCTTTTAATATAAGATTTTTATATGTATTTTCACATTTTTTCAAACAATATTTTAAACAATGTGTCAATCTGCACGATGACTGGATGGCATTTATAACCAGGGATTGAAAAATGTTGTAAATTCTTCATGGTATTTTATGTATTGCTTGAATTTGTTAAATTCACCATGAAAAATAGTAGACGACCACATTTTTTTTGGGGGGTGAAGGGGACACTTTTGACAGCAGGGCACAGTTAGACTGTAATTTACCTTTGGAAATTCTACGCTTCCTACATCATTGTTAGGGGGCCCCCATCCCGAGTTGTGCTTATAGTCAATAATTTTCTAAATCGGGCCCTGTGCATATTTCAATTTCTTTAGCTTTGGATACGCAATTCTTTTTTATCTTCCTTTCAGTATTTTTTTTGTTTAACTCTTTAAGTCACATGCTTTGAAAAATTTATACAACCTGATGTTCCAAGCAATTATTACCTGGTTGCTATTTATAAAGAAGTACTGGACGAAACTCACCAAGATATTGGAACAAGCTGCATATGGATTAGCGATGATGAAACGACTGATAAAAATGGCTGTTACATAACACATTTAGTTTGTGGAAAGCTCTAGATATTGCCCTATCACGTCCAAATCTCATTTTTTTGCTAAGTACCAGAAATAAGTTCTTTTCTAGCATAGCAAGATTCGTTAAGGAATCATTGTGGCCTGAAAAAGGCATTGTGGCCTGAAAAAGACATGACTGTTAACGTGTTAGTACTGGCACAGTACCTTATATGATAAAAGCAGTAACAGCACTTGGAAGTTTTTTCTAAATACCATACATTTTACTTGTATAACCCACGGGCTTTGCAGGGTAGCAGAAAAAGGATGAGAAATAGACGCGCCTGTGAATAAGCTGATATCCTGCATTAAGAAAGTATTCTTAAAAGCTCTTTTGTGCACTAAAACATACGGAGAAATGTATACCAACCTCAAACTTCCACCACAGCCTGTATTGACAAGATGGGGCACTTTGTTAAATGCCGCTGTATTTTATTATGAAAATTTTGATATGTCCGTTCTAAAAAGTCTATGGATAACCAAAGCACGCACGAAAATAGAATCTCAAAATTTGCTGCTGAGTGATACAATATGTCAAGTTGTAAAAGTACAGGAATGCGTTGGTAAGATTCCAGAGTCATTAGGAGAAGAAATCTGTGAGAAATTGAATTTTATTTAAAATAAAAATTTAGGATTTTTGGCAGTGAATGAAATAAATAATTTTATTAATGGTGAGGGGTATGAAGTACCAGAAAAAGTTGAACCATCCAAAGCAAAATATTATAAGTAATATCGAGTGGCATCCATTTGATGTCTTACTTTTGCATACTTTTAGAATTTTAGTGCATATTTTTAGATTTTTAGTGCATATTTTCAGATATTTTGATGCATATTTGCATGCATATTTTGTCATTTTTTAAGTGCATATAATCCGCGGTCTACTTATAATATTTTGCTTTGGATTGTTCTACTTTTTCCGGTAATTCACACCCCTCTCCATTAATAAAATTATTTATTTTTTCACTGCCAAAAATCCTAAATTTTTATTTAAAATAAAATTCAATTCTCACTGATTTCTTCTCTATGCTAGAAAAATTAACCTATATGGGGAAAGATAGCTTTCTTCAGCCCCTGAAAAGTTGTGCTATAGTTCTGTGAACAATAACGAGTGGAGTAAGGAAAACAAAAACTTTTGGGCTGTTTTGCTGGGAACCTAAAATTGGACAAATTTTTCAAAGCTTGGCACTTAGAGTTAAAGAAAAAAAACATACTGAAAGGGATGTAAAAAATAGTTACCCACTCCAAGCTACAGAGATTGAAATATGCATACAGCAGAGAAAATGCGTCATTTTATGCAAAATTACCCAAAACACCTGAAATATGCAATTGCATATGCAAATATGCGATTGCATATAATCCGCGGTCTGATTATAAGTATTGTCCAGTGACATCCGTTGATCTTGAAAGAACATTTTCAGCATATAAAATGATTTCAGATGATAAAAGACAAAGTAATACTATTGAAAATTTTGAAAAACACTTAGTTGTGTTTTGTAACAAAAATTACTGGAAGCAGTTTTAATTCATACTTCATCACTAAGATTGTGAATAAAAGTTGATTCTCATTTAACCCATAAACAGTCTTCGTTATTTTTAATTCTGTCTTTAATGATGTTTTCAAGTTTCAAAGAGAGAAAAAAATGTGTCATAATTGCAAGCAAGATAAGTGATAGAAAATACTTTTACAAGCAAATACGTTTATATTTTCTGTTAATATGTGCATATTTTTTCAGTTATTTGGTGCTTATTTTTAGTTTTTTTGTGCATATTTTAAGATTTTTAGTGCATATTTTAAGATTTTTTTATGCATATTTTGTCATTTTTTAAGTGCATATAATCCGCGGTTTAATAATAACACTGGTTATAGATAAAAATGAATGTTGGTATGTGTTTATGAGGTTGAAAAACTCCAGCACCGTTGAGCACCGTTGCACCATGAAATTTGGTTCACCTAAGTCTTTTATGATGCAGAAGGTTTTTATGCTATCCGTTTTCCTTAACTTGAAACTTGGTGCCGCAGCCCAACGTCGAATTCTATTCCGTTTAGCCGTTTGCTATGCGAATATCGTCCAACCGATTTCGATGAAATTTGGTACACGCGAATATTAGAACACGGAGAATATTTTTCACTATCCATTTTGCTGTAACTTGCCGCTAAATGGCGCTAAGCAACGCATCAACTTCTATACCGTTCGACTGAACGGCATAAAATTTTTTATACTTACACATTTCAGCACTAAGAATATATTGTAACTGCGTTCCTCCTTTTGATGTTACTCACCACTAGATGACACTGCAAAATGCATTATTATTTTAACTTGCCACTAGATGACGCTGCAGCAGGCCAAATTCTTGACCATTCAAACGGTCGCTATGAAAATCAGTATACATAGCTATTTGAACAATGAGAATATTTTGGCGTTATCCATTTTCCTATAACTCGCCACTTGACGGCGCTGTAGCAAATCATTACTTTAATTAACCACTAGATGGCCCTGCAATGTATCACTTCTTGACTGTGCGAATGATCGCTATGAAAATAGGTATACATAGATATTTGAACACGGGGAAGAGTTTGGCGCTATCCATTTTCCTATAACTTACCACTTGATGTCGCGTCAACACATGAACTTCAGGACTGTCCAGCCGATAGTCATGAAAATTCGTATACAGCGATATCTGAATGCGAAGAATATTTTCGCCGTATCCGTTTTGCTAAAACTCGCCACTAGATTGCGCTACGCCGCATGGCCTTCTGCACCGTACAAACGATTGCCTTGCAATTCGGTATGCATGATTATTGGACACAATATAACGCGATATCCATTTTGCTATATCTGTTTATTACAATGAATAGTAATCACCACAAATCGTAATATCAAAATGTCCATTCATTCCCGTGTGAAGAACGGGTAATTCAGCTAGTTTATTATAAATATGTATCGAGTACACTTAGAAAACGTCTGGCGAACATTGTAAAATAGTTTTAGTAGGCGATTTCAATATGTAGATTTCAATTCCGAAGATGGAACAGAGAAGACAAATATGGTACACTTATAGATTATGATACACTTTCTAAATGGTATTTATAAAGATGAAGTAAAGTTTGACTATGCCTGGTGAAAATTGTTAAACAGTTTTGGAACGCGATTTAGAATGGATTTCAATTTCAAAGAAGTGTTTTGTGGAACTAGGAAGGAAAACGCGGCACATTCATGGATTATGATGCCCATTACAAGCAGTATTTAAAATGGTAGAGGATAGTTGGAATATGCTTGGCAAAGATTGTAAAACAGTTTCAGTAGGAAATTTTAAGATTTAGATTCCAAAGATGTGTTTTATGGAACAAGAAAGTGTTGGTTCCTATTTTAACCCACCCACTCTCGCCAACCTAAAAAATCGCCGCACTTTGGCGAGCTTCTCAGTCATGGGTCTTAAGGAGTTATACACGTTTCAAAGCTCCCGAAAGAACTAGATGAAAACTAAAGTGAACAAATGAGCGATAAACGCTTAAGGAGTTATACACGTTTCAACGCTACCGAAAGAACTAGATGAAAACTAAAGTGAACAAATGAGCGATAAACGCACCAGTTAAGGAGTTTGAAGAGACTTAATTATTAAAACTACATTAATTGGCTACCCAAAATAAATAAAAATGTAACGGAATGCTTTACTTACATGTTGTTCCAAATCGCCATTTTAATTCTAAATTACGATTGCCACATAAATATAAAAATTCGTCGTGTTAGCTCCATATGTTTAATGATCGCCACCTTAGCGAGAGTCGGGCGTTAAAGTAGGAATCAACATAGAAAGAGAAACACGGCACACTCATGGATTATGATGGGCATTCGAAACAATATTTAAAACGGTGAAGTATATTTGGAATATACTTGGCAACGATTGTAAAATAAAGTTTTAGTAGGTGATTTTAAGATCGATTTCGATTCCAAAGATGGGTTTTATGATAAGTGGTTAAATAACAATTGATAGTAAAATTATACTAACACGTAATGACTTAGAAAAAATTTGAATATGTGGTATTTTTTCATACCACTATGCTCTAAAGAGTTAAAACCGCAAGATGTGAACTGCTTTTGAGCGGATGTGGGGGGCTGTATACAACATGCACTGCGCAAAGTACAGGTCAGGGGTTATATAGGAATGCCGGAAAGCAATGCGTGATATTAGCATCACAGGCCACCCTCGAAAATATTCTACTGCACCTCCTTAGTATATGGGGCACATCTTACTGATTGGGAATTTTTTTGTCCAGGGGTGGTATGCAAAAATTAAAAAGTGTCACTTTTTGAAAATTAACGAGGGAATTTTTTCTTAACCTTATATTTGGCAAGATTTTTTTCCCTAGAAATATTGATTAATTATAGTTTATATGTGTTCTTAGGTGTTCATTGGTGACGGAAATAATAATAAAAAAACATCGATTTATTAAAATTAAGTTTGATTGAGCATATCAGATAAGGCACGCTGCCAGACTTATAGCAACTGTGATTTTTTGGAAAATGCAACGCATCAAGTAATACACTGTGCCAAGAAGAGGGTTAAATTATTTTCAAATCTTTTGCTGGTATATGTCCAAGATTTTAAATCTTAGAGTAAAAAATCTGATGACACAGTTGTATTAATCTAAGAAATTCATAATATGTGCTTGATTATTTTGGGGATAGTGTTCAAGCGACAACATTAGTTACTTAGTTTTGAAGGTATTTTGCGATACAAACAACAACGGAAGAGTTTGGTGCAAAAAGGTGGTTGCTTCATTCAACGTGAGTCTGGAGCTACATGTACTATGTTGTAAAAAAAAATCATCTCTTGTTTGGCATCAAAAGAATGTAATTTCAATCGTTTGTTCTTGTGTTACTCTGCCGTTAGTTTGTGTTGAGCCTTCAAATGTTTCTAACAGTTTTCTCGCAAACTTGAATAGTTGGAGTTGCCTCCTTTTTGCAGCAAACCCTCCAGTTACAGAATTACAAAATATATTGTATTTGATTATCTAATAAGTACAGCTGCGGAAAAAAAAGTCCCACTTGTACTTTTTTCGCGTCGTTCGTCGTACAGCAAGTTACAGATACCAATCTTTACGATTGACGCACACTTTAATTTGCTATGCTTAAAAATTGCATAAGGGGCCATCTACATATTAAAATTTGCACCAACTTTTTTTTCCCAATAGCAACCTCTAGATTTCACTTCATATTTCAAAAGATTGGCTCATTTTAACCCTGGATACCAATTTTCAATAAATTTGGACAGAAAATCAGTGAGTTATGAGCACCCAAAATCCCCCTCCCCCAATGTTAAAATTTTTTTTCATAGTTTTAATTCATATCTCATATAATATTGATAATAAGAAGCTGACTTTTATTCGTACTATTAGAACTAAACGACCCAAACATAATTCACTATTATTATGATTTTTTAATAAAATATTAATATGAATTATGAATTATTAAATTAATATTCAAAAAAATTATGAATAGCGACCTAGCCAAATTTCGATGGAAATAGATGCAGAAAGTAATATTACATGGCTGTGCAAAATTTCAAATTTTTACGTTCAGTAGTTTAATTTATATTAAATAAAATGTGTTATTTTCATGAGTTAAGGGACCATATATAAATTTATTAAGTAACAATTTTTTGAAAACTGCTTAAAATAAGCGTAAATTAGATTTCTTTTGTGCAAAAACACAGTAAAAGATAGCGGTATTAAAAAAATAAAATTTTGAAGCAAATAAATTAGAGGTTTTTGCAGTTTGATGGTGATTCTGTAAAGCGTCTATTGTTGCGTCCGCTACCATATCCCCCAAATAAAATATTTTCCAGGTATAGAATTAGATGCAGTAGATGTATATGTCTTCTAATACAACATCCTTTTTCTGAAAAACTAACATCCTCAACATTCCAGGCATGAATTTGACCTTTTTTAATATTATAAACATTAGGTCTTTGGACTTCCCCATATTTTATCAAACATTCAGAAAACATTCAAAATCACGTTTTTCTGTCTAAATTTTCATCTGACAATAAATTAAAATACCCCCCAAAAGTCTTCATAAGAATATTGCACATTGCAGACGATAATATTAAATGAAGAAAGTGAAATAACAAACACAGGGATAATATTGGCTCAGCAAAAAAGTAATTGCGTTTTTTACATGAAATTCAAAACAAATACATTTTCAATCATGGAACCATTCTTCTAGTTCGACCGTAGCTGGGTAACATTCATGCTTGCAGTCAGAAGAGCAGAGAACAGCCTCTCACTCCTGCCAACATTTCACCTGTCTAAGAGAACCATCAAGGGAAATACTCATT
>JAWZYV010001120.1:0-17500 GCA_038373885.1 Cheiracanthium punctorium
ATTTATTTCATCGACTGGAAGTAGGAGGGTTTCCTGATCTTTCCTTCCAATTGGAAATGTGGGTCGATGATAACTGAAGTAATTTATATAATTTTTAGTATCTATCTTATCACTCCAAAAATTTTGCTTTTCGTCATTTGATATCGTTGAGAGAGCTTTAGACGAGTAGGGTTGCTGTATTTCGCCTTGTAACCCTATTGGCGAGTCATCCAGAGTGGATAAGAGTCCCAAGCTGTTAGGCTTATGTTAAAAATTATCCTTTTTTCCACTTTCACATTCGCTAGCCCAGTGCCCGATGCGTTTATCCTTTTACAAGTTATTCTTGATGCATCCTTAATTTTATGAGTCAGCTGCCCCGAGTATTTTCATAATTTTTATTTTTAGACGTAGGTTTTCTAGGAGCAGCCACGAAAGCACCTGAGTCTTCCGCTTGTCTATCATCGTTACGCCTGGCATTTGATTCTGAGTATTTCTGGCTTCGGAAGCTCATCTCTTGATTCCATAGCACATCGAAAATTGTCGAAAGTAGAAGGGAGGCTATATAACAGCATTGCAGTCAGCAAGTCGTCGTCTATTTTAATATCCATTTCTGAAAGTCTGTCCACTATGTCGAAGAATTTTCTCAAATGGTCGTGAATTCCTTTAGACGAGTCGGGTATCTTATATTGAATTAAAGATTTCATTAATGCAGCTTTATGAGCAGGTCCTTTTACTGATAGATTTCTCCCAGTTTTTTCCAGACATCTGATGAAGTGTCACAATTTTTTAACACGCTTTTATTAGCTTCACCTGTATGTATGTTTGTATGCTTGTATGTTTGTAACCGACTCCTTTGAACTCGATTTTGACCCACTTTAAACGGCCAGATTTAATTTAAACTTTGTAGATATATCAAGGATCGATGACAATACAATAATTTGATAAGTTTATCCCATTATCCTGATTTTAACACGCTTTTATTTATTAGCTTCACCTGTATGTATGTTTGTAACCGACTCCTTTAAACTCAAATTTGGCACACTTTGAACTGTCAGATTTAATTTAAACTTTGTACATTTATGAAGAACCGGTGACAATACAATAATTTTATATGTTTATCTCATTATCCTGATCAGGATCGCCAGGATTAAATAATTTCCTCATTTCTTATCCTGATTGAAAGTAGAACACTTCCAAAGATTACAATCTTAAGAAAACCTTTTGTACTGTGGCCGTGATCGTATAGTGGTTAGTACATTGCGTTGTGGCCGTAATAACCCAGGTTCGAATCCTGGGCACGGCAATATATTTTTTTTTCTTTTTACAAAATATCGTGATCCATCACATTATGGAAGAGTTGAGTACAAGAACATGTTAAGGCCATTCTTTTTAACATGCTTTTATTTGTTGATTAGAGACCTATTTTTCCTTTTTAGTGAGGAAGGTAGCACTTAACTGCAGGTTGATTAATACTTTGGTGCACAACAGGGGCGTAGCGAGAGGGGGCTGCTCCCTCCCGAAATGGGACCCTTTAGTTAGCTTACAATTTGATATTTAGCTTACAATTGAACTGTAGCTTTAAATTTGGTACCCAGCCCACCCCGAAATAAAATCCTGGCTACGCCACTGGTGCACAGTGAAAATAAATTATCTCACAGTTTGTACTTTCCAACTTAGTGTTCCATAGTGTCTTATGAGATATATCGAAAATTAAAAATAACTTTTAAATACACACAGTTTTAAAAAAACACGCTTTTATAGCAAATTGAACTAAAAAGTGAAAAATAAAAATATAGTTTAAAAACCCAAAAAACACGCTTTAGTGATAAATTGAACTAGCTAAAAAGCAAAAAATAATTCTTAATATAGAAATAAATTAATGAACGAAAAATAGTATTATTGTGAAAAAAGCGTGGGGTGCTCCATATATCAGTTCTTGAGACTATTCGATCGGTACGATTAGTACAAAAATGATACAAAAAATATAGCACAAAGCGCCCCACGCTTTTTTCACAATAATACTATTTTTCGTTCATTAATTTATTTCTATATTAAGAATTATTTTTCGCTTTTTAGCTAGTTCAATTTATCACTAAAGCGTGTTTTTTGGTTTTTTAAACTATATTTTTATTATTTGTTTGAGTTCAGATGGCGATATACATAAAATTATAGCTGCTTTTGCTTTTTCGTCCATTTGGACTAGGGATGAACGCGAGACGAGTTTTTGCGAGACGAGACAGAGATTTATAGCTTTTTTGCGAGACGAGACAGACATTTTTAACATTAAGATATAGGATTTTGCGAGACGAGACAAAGCTTTTAGGCTGTTTTGCGAGACGCAAATTTTCCGTCTCGCGTACATGCCTAATTTGGACCCACGTATCGAACTCTTGCGATTTTTCGTCATTTTCCAAAACTTCAGGTTTACGCTTTGAACCCGATGCATAAACCCAGGCATCATTCATTATTTGCTTTCATTTGCATTTTCCATATTTCGTAATTATTTGAGCGTTTCAATTCGCAAAGTTCCAGTCGCCATTTTGAGGATGAATCATGAAGCCTTGAAACGAACGTTAAAATCAGCAAATAAATAAATTAATCCATCTGGTGTCCATAACCTTTTAGAAATGTTAGCAGAGTTGTGGCACAAACATAGTAAACGTGGGATTTTAACATAACATTTTATTAGAACGGAAGAAACAGGCACATCACATAACAAGGTAACATCAAGAAGGAAAAAAGTATATATTTGTGTTTGTGGGATTACGGCGGATTAGCTACGCGTGGGCTCTAGGCCGATGGGTGGGATGCCCTCCGAGGGGGGTATGCACTAAATGGTCTTAACCCGTATTTACGCTAAGTGGAAAAAGTATAGAAGTAAAAAGAATGCGTGCGCGAGCACAGTGACAGTTAAGTAGATAAATGTTTATTGAGGGTTACAGAATTCAGGAGGATAAGACATTGCACAATAAAAAAATAAACAATTCAATACTCAACAATTTATTCTTACTTTTATGTCGCATTTTTGGGACACATTTTTCGGACACATTTTTTCGGACAATTTTCAATAAAGGGGTAAGAGATAAAATGACATAGTCATTAATAAATCATAAAATATTTCTTCTATAACAATAGAAAGATACTGTACTAAAACGGATGAAATTTGAGAATAGCTATTTTTAACTCTTGAAAACAAAAAGTAAATAGTGCAATAAGTATAATTAATAAAATAGATAAAAGGGCTTACTTTTCCCCCCCCTTTTATCAAAACAACTCCACAGCCACTGGTATCACTGGGGACCGAATCAGCTTTTAGCGGTAGAGTCTGTGTGTATGTCCAAAACAAAGTTCATTGGAAGGATTGGAAATTGCAAATCTATGTGTTCACTCCAAAAAAAAAAAAAAAAAAAAAAAACTCCACAGCCACTAAACATTAGCAGGGCTTGACTGTCAAGAAACATTTGACGGTCAAAAACTGAAGCGGCGGACTTTGATTTTCAAAGGGTCTTTCCAATAAGTAAGGAGAGGCATCATTTTTAATTTAAACAAAACTACATTCCCTCCTCAAAGCGCAACTATAATGGATGTTTCCTCCTTAACAAATTCCTGACAAAAAACCCAAATGATCAGTACATTGTAGTATTTTCTCCAGGCTAATACTTTATTTAAAATTTACCGATTTGACACGAAAATTACGAAAACTACTTACCTGTACTCATACACAAAGCAAGTTAATATTTCACTGCAAGATACAGATATTCGGCTGGTAAAATTCATTTAACTTAACGTTAACAAAACTTGACACACAGACATCATTTAGCTATTTAGCTTAGCTCTTTGTAATCCATTCTTTGTAGCTCATTCAATAATCCCTCCAACCTTCTTGGACATCCATCACCCGTGTTCTTCGTCGGATATCCCCCCCCCCCAACCAGGTAGCGAAAGATTAACAGACTTGAAATATAAAACATCATGTTACATACAAAAATTTTTAAAGCTCCCTTCTCTCACAAAGTCACTATGCTTGCGGGAAAAACTGGTCCTAGTCTATTTAAGTGTACACACATATGACTGATTTTTGAGTTAACGGGAGGTAAAAGGGCCGCGTTCGGCACTTAAATCACTCCAATTTTTCACAGATTCTTAATGGTCATTTAGTGATGACATGTTTTTAAGTTTTGTTTGTAGGTCCAGAAAAACGATCATTTTATGACTTGTTAAAAAGCCGCTTTTCTTGCGAGGTTTGAAATACATTACAATGAAACTGATTGCACTGCACATTTTCTATTTTCTATAACCTCTTTTCCCGCGGCAATTTCTTTAATGTTAGCGACCTGTTAAATTCACAGCATTCTGAGCTCAATGTTCGTGTTTTTCCTTGACCCGGACAGAAAATTTTAAATTTTTAGGAGTCCAGTACGTTATTTTTATTTATTTATTTTTTATTTTATCTTTTATTTTTATTTATTTATTTATTTATATTTTTTGGGGGTGGTATTGTAAATATTTTTAGAAAAGTAATGTGGAAAAAGATATTTAATAATTTGAGGAGCTGGAACGACTTTTAGCGTGATTTCATTAACCAAAAGCTCGGGATAAGCGGGGGACAGGGGTCGATACAAACAAAAATTGGGTCCGTTTTGTGGCCCTTTCACAAAATTACAATCGATTTAAACGGAACTCCTTCACAAAAATACAGTCGATTATAACTGCCCTTCATTGGCATTTTACCCTACATTTTAATGTGTTCCAACGATTAACAAAAAAAAAAGTGACTTTTATTAAAATTTGGTTTGAAAATTCACAAAAATAAGTGCTGAAATTCACAAAAATACGCAGTTTTTACAAAAATAGGACCCTGGAAAATATTCCTGGATCGACCCGTGATAAATTATGTAAGGTTTTGAGTTGAAGACGTTTTCACGAAAAAAAAAGGGGGGAGGGGTATATAAATTAGGTGAATGTACATATACTATGCACTAAAGAAAACTAATATTCTGAGATATTATCTTAGCTAGACTTTTAAACTAATTTCTTGAAATGCTAGAAAATAGATTTATATGCACATCAGCAGATCGTTATAAACAACAGCTGTGAAGGTTCCCCTTCTGTGTGGAACGTTGCTTCTCCGTATTGCTCGGGAGCAACGTTGTTAGTAGGAAGTAAAGAGGTAATTAGTTGCTGTATTTTTATAATCCATGAAAATGTAAAAGGGTTAAAGGTATCGAAATACTGACTTAGATAGTACTGCAACTAGAATTTACGTCTCTCACGACGAACCAACTAGAACGGCCCCCTCCCGTGAAACCATAACATATTTTGGAGCCCCCTACCAAGTCTGGGGCACGTGCCCCTAGTTGCTCCTGTCAGCAGATATAAATCATAAAATCGCAGACCGTTTTTTGTTCTCTTTTGAACGAGTTTTTCTGTTCTCGTTTTTTGTTCGTCGCATTTGAATTCTCAATTAGTCGTCTGTCAAGTCAAGTAAGTTGTGCACGATCATAAAAGTGTACAATATGTTGTCTCTCTGCTACTGACCTTCAAACACCAAAATTAGGTTCACTAAAATATAAATGAGAAACTCGCCACCTGTGACAGGGCAGCAACTAAATGGGGGGTAAGCGGGGACAAGCACCGGGAGACATTCTAAAAGGAATGCCAAAATCAGTTATAGTTTCTTGGGATGGGGCGCGGCTCCATGCGAGGGGGCACACGACCAAGGTCGCCCATAAGGGGGGGGGGGGAAAGGTAGGGCACTTGCCTTCCTAAAGTTTTAGGCTAATGTCTCATTATGTTAACAAATGGCAAAAACAGAACTAAATTTGTTAAAAGTTTGAAATTTGCCCCCCTCTAGAAATTTTTTTTGAAGTTTGCCCCCCACTAGGAAAATTACAATGGGCGCCCATGAACACGACCACTAATTATGGTTTGCCCCGGGTGACATAAACTAATTTTGGCATTGCCTGTGAAAATGACCTCTTTTTGCCCACTATTTACAGCAACAGGTCTTTTTTTCTAACGCTGAACAATTGATTTCAGTCAAGTTTAAAATCGCTGCCCCTTGATTTTTGCGTTCCAGAGAAATTATATAGCTTGGCAATTTGGTAGAATCTGCCATCTTTCCTGTTGGTTTGAAAAGCTTCTGTGACTCTATTCTTTTGTTGATTTTTGCAGGGGATTTAAAAAAAAAAAAGAATCTGATAGTATATTTGGGTTATAAATGCATGATTTGTCTTCAAAATCATAACTTTGCCCCCTGACTTTTTAGACTAGGGGGGCAATTTTTACAACTGCAGGGGCAATTGCCCCCCCCCCTTGCCCCCCCAGATTACGCCTATGCGTCAATACATGAACTTCAGGACTGTCCAGCCGATCGTCATGAAAATTCGTAGACATCGATATCTGAATGCGAAGAATATTTTCGCCGTATCCGTTTTGCTAAAACTCGCCACTAGATTGCGCTACGGCGCATGGCCTTCTGCACCAAACAAACGATTGCCTTGAAATTCGGTATGAACGATTATTGAACACAATATAAAGCGATATCCATTTTGCTATATCTCTTTATTACAATAAATAGTAATCACAACAAATCGTAATATCAAAAAGTCCATTCATTCCCGTGCGAAGAACGGGTATTTCAGCTAGTTGTTAATAAAATACTTTTTTATTCATCCACTCAAGTTCAAGTAAATTTTTTTAGACTTGTAGTAGTGGATAACACTAGATGTTTAAACAGTTCTGGTCCCAATCAACTGGATAATTTATCTACAGGACCACCCAAAAGATTCGAAATACATTACGCTCAATGGGCCGAAATTCATTAAACTCGCATATCTCAAAAACTATTAGGCGTAGAATGTTGGAACTTTATATTCAGGATTCTTGCTACATCTAGTTGTGCACCCGCCATTTCGGTCCCATTCGACTAGATAGTTTATCTACAGGGCCGCTCAAAAGATTTTAAATAGATTATAACTTAGGTAATGGTCCGACCACAGTCACGTGCCTCCCTCAAGAACTACGCCAAAAGTTGCCAAGCTTGGCGACTTTTGGTGTACGTGTGTATGTATTTAACTCTCAAAAACTATTAGTCCAAGATTGTTGAAATTTCATACACAAAATTGTTGTAACATTTGCGTCTGGTTAGTTGTGCATCTGGATTTTTGGTTCCAATCCCAGAGTTTATTTACAGACCAACGGAAAGAATTTCAATACTTTAATGTCTATGGATATCTTCAATATAATACAACTGTAGACAGTCATTGTTTGGTCCACGTCCAAAATCTCGCCGTCGGTCGTCGACCTTGGCAAGTTTTTCCAAAATATCGCCAAATTTGGCGATAGTCGGTCATTTGGTCCATGCTCAAATATCGTCATTTGTCATCGTTCTTGGCGAGTTTTGGCGAAATATCGCCAAATTAGGCGATAGTCTGTCATTGTTTGGTCCATACCCAAAATCTCGCGATATGTCGTCGACCTTGGCGAATTTCGCTGAAATATCGCCAAATTTGGCGCAAAAAATTATTTCGTATTTTGTATAACTCTGAAACTTTAGTCTGTAGAATTTTGAACTTTTGTATTTAGAACTATTGTAATATCTAACTGTTTTCAATATCTTTTTTGACTGCAATCGACTGGGTAATTTATTTACAGGGTCAGCCAAATGACTTTAAATACATTAAGGTGTATGGATGCATTCAATTCATTGAAAGTCTGTGATCAATGACTACTTTGGCTATCCCCCAAATCTCGCAAACTATCTCAAGCTTGTCGGCTTTTGGTGAAATATCGCCAAATAAAGTGTCGGAAGGAAATCTTTCAAATTGAACTCAGCTTGGCGATATCGAAATATTTGTCTAGAAATCGCTAAACCCTACTATTACTGATATTTTATCTCTTTGAAACAAAATAAGTTTAGATGAAGTGCGCCGAAAATATTTTTGATTGAATAAACGTGCAAGGAAGTCATGTGTTGTCCACATCAGATTTTTACTTTCCTTATGTACCATGTAAGGAAAGTATTGTAATCATGAAAAAATTCCCTTCGAGATTTTGGTGCATTCACACGTTTTGAGGTCTTCTGAATCCACTTATGCTATTTTTACGAGATGTATATATGTGTGTATGTGTTTGTGTGCACACACACACATACCTACAGTCTTTGTCGAGACTGTCATTCAGCGATCGGGAATTTTTCCACTTAGTATATTAATTTTTAAATCTCGTTTATGGTGCAGCGTCTGACCCTGACAACACCCCTTCTCCGGGGCAAAACGCAGGTGACTGACCCGTGTTTTCCCCCAAAATAAGAGAAGTGGAGGAGTCAAGTCCAATTATTGCACTCTCCTGACGCTGTATTGGGATCTCAGTACTGACGAAATCCTTGAATTTGTTTTGATTAAAAAAAAAAAAATAAAAATAAAAATGATCGACAAACCGTTGTAATAAAATGGGTGCGGTCATCAAGCGAATTACTGTTTCTTTTTGAACTTGAAGCTTTTAGTCACGCTTTGCCGCTTTGGTCACTACCTGTTTTCCATAGGTTTGCCGGATGACTTGCCCTGTGAGTAGTGATGCGCAGTTCGAAAGATTTTCCAAATCAACTTTTTGATTTCGAATAGGATCAATAACCGATTAATCAAATAGTGAATATTCCCGATTTTTACTATTCGAATAGTATTCGCGGCTAATCGCGATTCCACTATTCGGATATTCGAATAGGGAAGCGATTAACCTTTTAGGCCAATGTTCCCAATTCGGAACATTAAATGAAAAATTTATTGGTACATTAAATTTCCTCAATATTGATTTGAAATAAAATCTGATGTGGACAGCACATGACTTTCTTGCACGCCTGTTAAATCAAAAATATTCGGAACACTTCATCTAAACTTATTTTGTTTGAAACACACAAAATACTGCAGTAATACCCCAGCAAACACACACCTTACCAGCGCCGTTCTATCGTTACGTCCAGCACCGGCACGGCACTGCAAAAAGTAACTGTATCGTACCAAAAGTGGTCGCCCGAGAAGTACCTTGCCAGCCCGAGTAGGCAACGGCACTGTGCTGGCAGTAGGGCACGTGCCGGCCACCATTTACAATAAAGGCACTAGACCATTGAGTTTAGAATACCTAAAATGAAACGGCAGGGCTATTATTGAAAATAAAGGCACTGCCCTGGTATCTTAACAGTGGCTGTAATATAATGACACGGTGCCGGATTAGTGACTATTTACAATAATGCTGCCATAATTAAAATACGAGCCAGTGGCGGATTCGGGGTAGGGGGCTTATTCATCAACCCTCCACCCCACCCCGAAAAAAAAACCATTCTTGAGGGTAACATTTTGAAAGATAAAAAACAACATAAATAAAAGATAAAAAACAGCGAAAGCCGTTGGTCAATCGTTTGCAAATTATGTGCGCCTATCATAGTGAATTGTGTGCAGTTTTCATAAACTGTAATTTTCTTACAAATTTACATCGCAAAAGATTTTTTTATGAGAGAGGCATTAATACATTTCAGAACCAACATAAAATCATTTATAAACAGTTTAATTTCAATATTTCAGAGATTTTATAAATGAGTTATAATACTTTATGGTTGATATATGTATATATATGTAATGTATAAAAAGGTAATTTGGGTTTTACTAGTTTGGGTATTGTTCAAGCGGTACTTTCACTGTAAGTTTTGCTTTCCTGTCAAACTTGCCACGCGCGCTCTGGAGCTATGTTTTCTTTCTTTAGTTAGTTGCCAGATACAAGATCCTTGAATCTGTGTTCTTTTTAGTGTACACGTGTCCCCACGTCTTTGTAGCCCCGGATGCGGGTCATGTTGGTAAATGTGTGTGGTTCGATCAGAGATAAGAGAGAGGAGGAGTTATGTCTTCGAAAACCACGTGGTGTGGTAAGCGTAAATACTCCCGCACATCGAAAATCGAAGGGTTTCTGCCACTGGAACTACTTAATGAGTCCACGCTGATTCTTGTTCCCGTCTCCCCTCCCCTCTTCTCATTCTAAATTGTAACTTAAATGTAATGTTCAATAAACCCTATTACCTGCCTTAACTCTGAAACTTTACTTGAAATATCTGACGTCTCAAATAGCCGGCAGGATGATTGGCTGTGTGCCAATTAAAAATTTTAAATTGTAAAAAAATTAACGCTCAATAGTCCGGGAGGCGGGTTCATCGCCCATCGTTCTCAGGAGATGCAGCGCGCCTCTTCGCCGACCAGCCGATGGCCTACTCCTTGAGTCCGCTCTCCACCGGCCAACTTCGTCGAGCCCTGCTCTGGGAGATTTCAACACCGACTGATGAGTCAGGTTATCTTCTGAAGTACTTCACAGAACGTCCTGTACGTTCTACGCCGTTAATGCCGAAATGGAAGAACGTCTGCATTGATGAACAGCCTATGCGGTATTTCTGCAACGCTCATCATACCGAAATCTGCGCCTCCTAATTCATCTTTTTTTTTTCTTTTTCGCACGTTCGCCATAAACCAAGAGAAACTCCTGTCATCATTACGGCGCGGCGGTGCGTCAAATATCACTGTCTTCATTGCACCCAAAACAAGCCCCCACCAGAAGTGTGTGCAACTGGTGAATTATTTCCCCCTTTTCTCCGTGCCGAATATTTTTGTTTTTGTGCGTACAACTTAGGTTGATGGAACCTCTTTCTCCTGCCTGCCTTAAACTTGCGAGAGAAGATTTTTTTTGTTTGTTTTGTTTGCCGTTCTCAAGATGGACGGCTAAATGAATAACTGCTGGATCCCGTTCATGAATTGGGAAACCAAAGATACGCCAAACAGCTTCATTGGAGCTGATGTATCGGCCCGTTTGATAGAGAGTTATTTCATCATTTTTATTCACTGGAGGAGCATTGTTATTGGTATTTTCAACTTGAAATACAGCCATATCACTGCCTTTATGTACATACTTACAAATGTATTTGATGCTCTTCACGGAACTGCAGAACTCAACGTTAATATGAGCGTCGTATGTTTTGCTCAATAGAGACGAATATGGCACCACCCAACGATTGTCAATGTCAATATCTATGTTGTTGATATTTTTAGTAAATGATTGTCCGCCATTATCGGGACTCCTTCGAAGATATATTGGATATCCGTCAACATTTGTGATCGTATCGTTAGTGAACTTTTTAGGGAAACTTTTGGTGCATTTTCCATCTGCCATGATGGGCGATGAACGATTC
The DNA here is from genome assembly GCA_038373885.1 of Cheiracanthium punctorium. Taxonomy (NCBI): domain Eukaryota; kingdom Metazoa; phylum Arthropoda; class Arachnida; order Araneae; family Cheiracanthiidae; genus Cheiracanthium; species Cheiracanthium punctorium. Next base: position 11,204 of record JAWZYV010001120.1, read on the forward strand.
AGGTCACCGCATGGGCCATGAATCATGTTTGCTGTAACAATATCAAACAGCAATTGATCAGTAGACGGATCTGGAATTTCCGCAGAAATTATACTATCGATTTCTTCAGGACGGATTTTGTCGATTAACCAAACCAAAATGTGTGCATGAGGTAATCCCCTCTTTTGCCACTCAACCGAATACATCCAGCAACGTGTGGGACCGAATACATGTAATTTTGTAATGAAACTTATTAAAGACTTTAATTTTTGTCTGAACACACGTGCTGTAATGTCATGACGATGTATTGCATTTTGTCCAGGCAATAACAAAGATGTGATCTCCGGCCATTTTGGATTACACGTGAACGTAATAAATAAACATGGTCGTCCATATTCGCGCACGAAAGTCAGTGCATCCTGTATGTATTCTTGCATATGACGTGGACTGCCTATATACGATGATGGTAGAATGACAGAGCTACCAATTTCGGCGGCATCGGCGTTGTTGGCAATAGCATCTCGCAAGTGAATGTATTCTTCCGCACGCAGCTTTTGCTGATTATATCGCAAGTACCGTAATCGTTCGCTCTCTATCTTTACGTACATGTCGACCATGAATTGTTGACAAAGCTCACGACATCGTAGAATGACGTTATCCTGATCGGGTCTAATCATCAACCGATAAGCATAAAAATCCTTCGAACTAACGTTCCTGATTGTTTCGGCTCCTGTAATGATATATATGAATAAAAACAAATACTAATTAATAATTAACAATAGTTAAGTTTAATGAATTACGATTAATAAATTAAGTTTTTGGTAAATGAGTAATGATCAAGTTCATAATGAATATAGTACCTGTTGTGGGATCTCGTTGCTTAATATTTATGCAATACCCGTCTTGTCCCTTCCAGAATATTAGTGGATATTGGAGAGCGTCATATGAACGGTGTGTATCAGCAATGAACTGGAGATTATTACTTCTTCTACGAATCACATTTTCTCGTGTAGCTGTACAATCGCCAACCATGATTCCAGCAACGTCGTCAACAATAGGTGCGTTAAATCTACGAATATGCTCTCCAGCAGGTGTTTTATCAGGATTGATGACAATAGCATGATTATCACTTTGTAATTTGTGCATGTGTGATTTGAATAATTTCAACAATTCATTGTGTTCATTTAATAGAACATCCAGCTCGCTGACGATACGTCTTGCAAAAACTGAATTAAGGTTATTGTAGCCGCAACGTGCATCCTCACCACCCATAAAGTAAATTTGTAAAAATTTATGTGGTTCGTTTGGCATTGGCAGCAATGAACCCACTTTGTGATAAATTTGGCCTTTGATTTTAAATGTTGAATTGAATTGTTGACCATTTACAGCGCTATTTTTAACTATTTCTGTTGCTCCGAACGAAGTCATTTGGAAACATGAATTGAATGTTCGAATTGACTTTAGGAACAGGTTAGAATCTAGATCAGTGCCGATAAGTAAACCGTTCAATGGCTCAGGTGGTGTTTGAATTATAGGCAGCTGCACCTTTCCGTACGCGCAACACATTCCGGCTGGCTTATTTTTAAATTTAAGAGCATTACAATGCGGACATTCCTTATCCATAGCACCAATTACTACTTTTGAATGAGCATAATATTGAACATCGGGTTCATACTGGAACGCTAGACGCAGGAATGAAGCAGATGTAAATGATCGATGTACCTGTTTGCGGTGTTGTTCATTTGCTCTGAGTCTGCTAACTATAAAATAGCGTGCTTGTCTTTGTTCTAATCTTCTTTGTTCATTTCGTTCAGATCGTGCATCTTCTGATTCTGCTTGACGCAATTGAGCCATGCGCACACGCACATTAGTATTATCTTGCTGCTGCTGTTCTTCTGTCCTTTGGACTCTTATATTTCGCTTGCCTGCAGTTCTACATGTTTTCCTGCCCAAAGAAGCCTCTTTGCGTCTTTTTGGCATTGTTCACGGTTTAAAACACACATAAATAGAACAAATTGAATTATTTTATGATGAAAAACAGTAATAATGTATTAATATTTATTTTTTGATTGTATTTATACGTATATATTATATTAAGTGTACATCGTGTATATTTTCTATTATTATTTTACGTACCTTTTACAATAATAATATGATTTTTAGAACAACAATGTTTAGGAAGTTTAATCTGCTTTAGTGAGGAAATTAATACTTTAAAATACCGCAAGTTGAAAGTTATTTTAACATTAAATAATATTTTATGAGACAGCAACCGCTACACTTTAATTTCATAGTCTCTCTCTTGCGGAGGTAGCGCCGTTTAGGACACACACACACACACACACACACACACACACACACACACACACACACACACACACACACACACATCTCGTACAAATAGCATAAATTCAGAAGATCTCAAAACGTGTAAATACACCAAAATCTCGAAGTTGAATTTTTTCATGATTACAATACTTTCCTTGTGCTACATATTAAAATCGTATCATAATTTATACGTCGTCCCTATTTTTCTTACTTATTCCATTAAGTTGCAAAAGTGTATCGTTATTCATGACTGTGCTGTATTTTTCTTTCTTGTTTCGTAAAACCCATCTTTGGAATCGAAATCTATCTTAAAATTGCCTACTAAGACTATTTTACAATCTACGCCAAGTATATTACAACTATACTTCATCGTTTTATATCTTGTTTCGAATGTGCATCATAATCCATGAGTGTACCGGTTTGTCTTTCTTGGGTTGATTCCCACTTTAACACCTCGACTCTCGCCAAGGTTTGCGATCATTAAACATATGCAGTTACCCTGACGATTTTTTGCTTTTATGTGGCAATCGTAATTTAGAATTAAAATGGCGATTTGGAACAACATGTAAGTACAGCATGCCGTTACAATTTTATTTATTTTGGATTGCCAATTAATGAAGTTTTAATAATTAAGGGTTTTCAACTTCCTTAACTGGTGCGTTTATCGCTAGTTTGTTTACTTTAGTTGTCATCTAGTTCTTTTGGGCGCGTTGAAACGGTACTTACGTATTAACTCGGCGGTCACTTCCGCCAAACTACTTTTTCATAGATTTTAAATACATTGCCAATCGTATTTCAAACCATCAACAATTTCATGTGCCCGGCATTTATCTTGGTGAAAAAATTGCTTGTCTTGGCGGACCGCCTGGAAAACACGTATGTACCGTTGAAACTTGTGCATGACTCCCAGAGACCCATGACTGCAAAGCTCGCCAAAGTACGGGAATTTTTTAGGTTGGCTAGAGTGGGGGCGCTAAAATAGGAATCAACTCTTTCTTGTACCATAAAACACATCTTTGGAATCGAAATCTATCTTAAAATCGCCACTTGAAACTGTTTAGAATTTCCTCCAGGCATGTTCTTCCTGTAGGCATATTCCAACTATACCGCAAAGACATTTTAAATACTGTTTGGAATGGACATCATAATCCATGAGTGTACCGTGTTTTCCTTTCTTGTTCCACAGAGCACTTCTTCGGAATAGAAATCTATATTAAAATCGCCTAATAAAACTCTTTTACAATATACGCCAGGCGTTTTCTAACTATACGTGAAATATATTTATAATAAATTGTCGCGTTTTGGCACCACATTTAGCGATCAATTATCAAAAATTGCAAACCTTGTACGACTTTCAACATTTTATTAACTCCCCCCCCCTCTCCACATTATCTGGCAAACACATCTGAAAAGTAATTCGACACGCTAATGTCTACACAGAAATCCTGATTGAAATGAATAGCACTCGGGGGCTAAACATTTTGGGGTGGACCGCCCTTATGACTTAGGGGTATGAGACATAGTTAAAAACCTATTCTATGACCTAACGAATATACATAGAAAATTTCATTAAAATTGGTCGAGTGGTTTCGAAGGAGTTAGGTGACTAACACTGGGACAGGAGAATTTTATATATTAGATTAGATGTAACCATTTAAATATAATACTCTAAAATTATGTTTAATTGTCTGTGTGTTATTTTAAAGGGCTATTTTAGTGTTGATGAAAAAAAAATAATTTTGATATATCTGCATTTTTTTTCATTAATATAGTATTTTCATTAAGGTAAGATTTTGTAAATTTATTGCATTATTATTATTAATGTTGCTAAATAAAAATTCTGAATGCAATTATTAAATGCTTCTCCGTTCAGGTAAAAATTTAGAAAAAAATTTCAGCATGTCGTTAGATGGTAAAGAAAATACACAAACTATTGCCACTATGTCCCTGCAAAAAAGTGATGAGTTTATTGCCCCCTTTAATTTTGAAGATAATATGAGTTTTGAAAGTTGGATAGCATATTACGAACGGTGTTGCTTACAACAAAATAAAGACGAAGATTGGAAATTTCAAAATATAGGAAAATTTCTTAAGGGGTCTGCCTTAACAACATACATAAATAATATTGCAAATTGTAAAAATTGGCAGGAATTAATTGAAATACTGAGAGAAAAATATATTTCATGTACCGTCTTTACTTTCATGGATTTTACAAATTTAAAACTAGAAAAAATTTCGAATCTAATAACTTATTTTCATGAAAAATTAGAAATAGGTAGAAAAGTGGGGCTGCCTAATAATATAATATTAGAAGGATTGACCAATGGTCTTCCTAGTAATGTGAGAGCTCTTTTAACCCTGCAACCACCCAGTAGTGCCACCGAGTGGCTTAAGGTAGCATCAAAATTAATTAAAATTCACGAACCGCCCCAACAGGCAAGCTTTACCTCCTCGCCCAATAATGCACAAAATCCTAGTTACTTCACACCCAAGCTTCGGAATTTTAGACCCTACCATGCTCTTGTTTATAACCGACCAAATTGGCATCAACCAATTCATAATTCAACCCAAGGGCGAACCCAAATAAATAATTGGCCCCATTTTCGACCCCTATCTCAAAGTTTACACCACCAAAATAATGTCAGTTACCAAGAAAGCACCCTACCTAGAACTCCATGTAGAAAATGTGAGGGGCTAGGGATAAGTAATGCTTTCCATTGGACGCATACTTGTCCCTTTAAAAGTAACAACCAAATTTCGACAAACCCGTACGCGACACCAAATGTGACTCACCCGAATATGACTTCGAACGCCACTATTTTAAATTCACAAAATAATGGCACTGAGACCTCGCGAGAAGAGAACTTATGACTATTTACTGTACCCGGGTACCTAAGAAAAAAATTAACTCAACCCAAAATTGACAATTTTGAATTTTTAAGTGTTCCCTGTGTCATAGACACTGGCTCTACACTCTCTGTCTTGCCGCAAAGTTTTGTTGGACGATTTAATTTAGAAGTACAGAGTCTCACCTTTAAATGTTACTCAGGCAGATGGACTGCTGATACTTGATACAGTGTGTTATGTTAATTTAGAAATTGGAAACATTACTCAGTGTGTAAAATTTTTTATAGTATATTCAAGCCTACCATATGCCATATTGGGTTTACCAGAGTGTAAAAAGTTTTGTTTATGTATTGATTGTGTGAATTTATGTGTTTTTCAAAATAATGTTAGATTACCTTTATACAATTATGATGCCTTACCTATGTCTCTACATTTAAATCAACCCAGTTCTTCAACCGATAGCAAAGCCTCTGAGGAAAGCGTTCCCCCTCAGACTGTTTATAAAGCTATCAATCCAAAATTAGAGGAATTATTAAATAAATATGAAAAAATCTTTGCAAAAAATAAATATGATATTGGTCGTATTAATGTAGAACCTCAGCGTATAAATTTAACTTCTGACCTACCTGTTTGCCTCAGGCCTTATCGAACCTCTCCTAAAGAGGAAGACGAAATTAATTCTCAGATTGAACAATTATTAAAAGCTGGTTTAATTAAGGAAAGCAATAGCCCCTATGCTGCACCCGTCACTTTAGCGCATAAACGCGACGAGGGTACCAAAACTAGACTGTGTGTGGATTATCGTAAATTAAATAATATAGTAAAAAATGATGCCGAGCCCTTGCCACGTATTGACAGTTTATTAGATAAATTAAGTGGGGCGAAAGTATTCTCAACTCTTGATTTGGCGTCTGGATTTTGGCTTGTGCCCATCCACCCTCAAGATACTGAAAAACTAGCCTTTGTAACTAATACAGGTCTCTATACGTTCCAGGTCTTGCCATTTGGCATTAAGACAGGGCCTGCTATATTTAACAGAGTCATGAGAAGAATATTAAATAAATATAAAATTAAATTTGCCTATAATTATTTTGATGACATAATGGTTTTTTCTTCTTCTATGGAAGAACATATGCAGCATTT
>JAWZYV010001121.1:0-18780 GCA_038373885.1 Cheiracanthium punctorium
ATTGCACTATGCCGGTAGGGTTGCCAGGTCGCCAAACCAAAAAGCCGGACAGGCCAGCCAGTTTAGCCGGACATTTGGGTAAAAAGGCCGGTCAGCCTACAATATTGAGGATTTTGTCTCAGTATTAATAGGAACGACAAAAAAATTGTATGTAAAATCAAGCTTTTTCGATTATTACTATAAATCTTGTTAAATTCTAATGAAATGTAAATAACATCGAATGTCAAATCAGTTCAAGTACTTTATTATTAATCAGCCAAAGTCACCAGTAAAATGCCTAACAAAAGCCGGACACCGTTAAGTTTGGCCGGACACGCAATCAAAAAGCCTAACTATGTCCGGCTTTATCCGGACGCCTGGCAACGCTATATGCCGGTAACTTTCGCTAGCTATACTCACAACAGGTTACACCAGTTCAGCAACTTAATTTTGGAACACATAAATGCAATTCTAGAACTTGAAAAAAAAAAAAAAAAAAAAAAAAAGAGAGAGAGAGAGAGAGAACGAAAATTCTTGTTTTTATACTTTTGCATGCGTGTTTATTGTTCCCTTGGCTGTTTTACTTTTGTGCTTTCCATGTTACATTTAAAACTTTTAGTTTATTCTTCTTTTTATTATTACTTTATTATTCTCTTCCTTTTTCTCTTTTTTCCCCCTAAGTACAACAACATTTTTAAATTTTGGTGATTTCTTTTTAAATTCGAGTTTCGTATTTGCTTTTCTCTGTGCTGGTGAAGATTTTGATCCTGAAGAAAGAAATACTTTTCGCGTGTTCCTAAAAAAGGAACGAACGGTTGAATTCGCTCTTATTGTGCATTTTATACAATGTTATTTTATTTTAAGACTGTTCTTTTAAAAAATGATGAAACTAATGAACAATTTTTTTTTCTTTTTAAGAATCAAATGGCGCTGGAGACTCCGCAAATCTTAGATTACTGATGTGCCATTCGAATAATTTTTATAATCGATTACCACAATTCTAATAAAAGGAATAATCGATTAATCGAATAGTGAATATTCGCTATTTTTACTGTTCGAATAATATTGATGGTTTCTATTCCAATAGTATTCACGGTTTCACTATTCGAATAGTATTCACGATTTCTCTATTCAAATAGTATTCGCGGTTTCACAATTCGAAAAGTAATATCGATTCCTCTATTGGAATAGTCTTCGCAATTTCACTTCAAATAGTATTCGCCATTTCTGTTCAAAATTTCGAATGCCGTGTGCTGTTCGATTTCTATGTGCTGAGAGTTCGAATGGATTTTTCAAAATCGATTCTCTCGAACGCATTCAATAATCGATTAGTCCGAATAAGTTTATTCATTCATGCCCATCGGTAGTTTAAATAGATCCTTCACAAGTAATAATATGTACTTTTACAAATTAGTCATCCTGTAAGAGTTTGAAACATGCGAGTGAAATATCTTAACGGTATGTTATTCTGGGATACTTCCCGAAACAGCTTCTGATCATTTCCCAAATACTCTGCTTCAGAAATTTTTAGTTGCATGAGGCTTACAGCTTACAAAAATGTATACTTCCATTTTTTAAGTATATTTCTGAATTTTCTTTTGCGTCCATTGTACCTTATTCGTTTTTAAAATTGTTCCAAAAACCTGTGACGACTTTTTTTTTTTTTTTTTTTTACAAAAGCAGCTAGCTCTTAAAGAAAATTCAGACAGTGGACTTTGACTTGAATTTTGAAAATTATTTGCACGACTTATAAAAGTCATAAATTAAGAATGGGTATCACTTGCTGGCATGAGCGCCGCAGAATATTTTCCAGGGGGGGGGGGTTACGACTACTACAACTCATATAAATGTATACGTGTGTGTGATAATGTAGTGAAGAATATACATTTTGTATGGCAAAAAATTCCTCATGGGGGCTTGCGACCCCCCTAATCCCCCCCTTGGCTACGCCTCTGAACGTATGGTTACCATGTTGGAAAGAGCAAAAAAGCAAGGGAAAACACTGCATACAAAAATCCAGGTGGGGGCATTGCCCCCCCCCCTTGCCCTATGCTGCCAGCGCCCATGCTTCGGCAATTTACTATCATTGATGCTTTTTATGCTATTTTTTTTAAGAGCTTAAAACTATTTTAATCATTTTGGGTCCCTAAAACTTGGGGGCTCTAGGCCGAGGCCTAGTTGGTCTGTGCGGTAATCAGGGCCTGGGTATAGTTAGAAAACGCCTGGCGAATATTGTAAAATAGTTTTAGTTGGCGATTTAAATATAGATTTTAATTCCGAAGAAGTGTTTATAAAAAAGAGAAGACAAATACGGTACACTCATAGATTACGATACACTTCCAAATGGTATTTATAAAGGTGAAGTATAGTTTGACAATGCCTGGCGAAAATTTGTAACGAGTTTTCGTAAGAGATTTTAATATAGATTTCTATTCCGAAGAAGTGTTTTATGGAACAGGGAAGGAAAACACGGTACACTCATGGATTAGGATGCCCATTCCAAACGGTATTTAAAATATGTCTAAACCATATAGTTGGAATATGCCTATAGTTCGAATATGCCTGGCGAAGATTGTAAAACAGTTTCAGTAGGCGATTTCAAGTGAGATTTCGATTCCAAAGATGTGTTTTATGGTACAAGAAAGAGTGGATTCCTATTTTAACGCCCCCGACTCTCGCCAACCTAAAAATTCCCCGCACTTTGGCGAGCTTTGCAGTCATGGGTCTCTAGGAGTTATGCACAAGTTTCAACGCTCCCAAAAGAACTAGATGAAAATTAAAGTGAACAAATGAGCGATAAACGCACCAGTTAAGGAATTTGAAGACACTTAATTATTAAAACTACATTAATTGGCAACCCAAAATAAATAAAAATGGAATGGAATGCTGTACTTACATGTTGTTCCAAATCGCCATTTTAATTCTAAATTACGATTGCCACATAAATACAAAAAATCGTCATGGTTACTCTATATGTTTAATGATCGCCACCTTGGCGAGAGTCGGGGCGTTCAAGTAGGAATCAACCCAAGAAAGACAAACACGGCACACTCATGGATTAGGATGCACATTCGAAACAATATTTAAAACGGTGAAGTATAGTTGTAATATACTTGGCGAAGATTGTAAAATAGTTTTAGTAGGCGATTTTAAGATAGATTTCGATTCCAAAGATAGGTTTTATGAAACAAGGAAGAAAAATACGGCACACTCATGAATAATGATACACTTTCCAACTTAATGGAATAAGGAAGAAAATAGGGACGACGCATAAATTATGATACGCTTTTAATATATAGCACTTTAGTGCGTATTTAAAATCTGAAAGTGTTTCAGATTTTTTTTTTATTTTGGGGGATGGCATGTTCTGAAACGTGTAGATACCAAATTTCACTGGAATATTCTCGGTAGTTTTCTCTCCATCACCCCTTGATGGAGAGAAAACTACCGAGCATGGTGGCCATAATTAAACTTGCAGTTTAATTATGGCCACCATGTATATGTAAAAAATAGATGTGATGCATATTCTACAGCTTACGAAATATTGTAGCAATAGATTAAAGCTGTTGTGAACTAATAGTATTTAAATATACGTAAAATTATGTCGCTTTTTTGGGACACATTTTTGGGACAATTTTCAATAAAGGGGGTGAGAGATAAAATGACATAGGCATTAATAATACCAAGCGACATAAAACTGAGATTAGCGCAGTGGTACTATAGGTTTCTTGCTTGTTGCTAGGAGATTCAGATTTAAATTCTATTTTATTTAAAAACTGTTTTGTACCTATCGTTGTATAATGATCCATTATAAAAATATTGTTACATGATTTGGAATGTTGTTTTCCCGTATTAATGTGTGTTGCCAAAAAGAGAGTTGTACAGGCATTCTTGCAAGTGAAATGAGTATTCGACCCCTTAACGTTGGCGACAGACTTGGCGATCGTTTTGGTGACAAATCGGGAGATTTTGGCGACCGAAACAAAGTTCCCGAAAGTAGTTTAGTAACCGTAGTAGTGTAATTTTGGCTACCCGTAGTAGTGTAATTTTGGCTGCATCTCGATTAGAAAAGAAGGTACGAGAAAAATCCAAAAATATGATGTCACATCCTGGTTGGAAATCTATAAATAGGGAGTTCAGTGTGATAGACTGCGGATAAAAAGAGCAGAGGAATACGATTGACAGTGCGATTTGAATAGCGTTATTGCTCTGATAGTTAATGATTTCCCGTTGCCTGTTACTTAATTCTGTATTTTTGTGAGCTAGTCGTGCCTCGATTATTCGATTGAAGTGTTATACAATAAAACCTCGATACAAGGATACTTAAGGGACCCAATAAAATGATCGTTCTAGAGGGGAGTATCGTTATATCGAGGGGATATTATATTGTATGGAAATTCCGCGGGACCGCAAAACTTTAACGTTGTAGAGGGATTCATCGTTGTATTGAATATCGGTATAGCGAGGATTTACTGTATTCGCTTTTCGAGCTTGATGAAATATTTTAACATTCACCCACTATGAATATATCGTAACAGAATCAATTCAAGAGACGGGAAACTTTTGCCAGAAACTTGAAACATTAAAGTTGAAGTAGTACAGGGACTTCTTGGAAGTTTTTCATTGAACTTAGGCCTCTTTTTCGGGACTTCGGGGAATTCGAATTCCTCCTGACGTAACATGAACTGATAGCATTTTTCACATCAATGTATATATATAATCCCTCCTTCTAGTTTCATAATCAGTTTTCTGATAACAGAATCCAGCTCTGAAGTGTTGAAACTTCAGCGGAAGAAAGATTTTCGAATAAGATTACGGGGACTCAAAGATGACATTTGGCGCGAAGACAGTAGTTGGCGTGTTTTCGTTCCATCGATTTCGGGTGGAATTTCGGTGAAGTGATGAGTTTTAATGATAAGATGAAGGGTGTGTAAATGTGTATACAGGTTCAGGGAAGCGAATAGTTTAGAGAGTTGTGAGATTATCTTATACGTAGAGAATATTTTACCAGTATGGTCATTTCAAACAAGAAAGAAAAATAATGATCAACTGGACTGTTTTAATCGAACTTTCCATATATGCAGTAGAGATGAGACGGCCAGTGCTTGGAGGGTCATCTCCCTCTCGGCTCGTCCGCTGTGGAACCGTGTACGCTAATGGGAGATGGTGCACGTAAAATCCGTCGCTGCTCCAATCAGGCGCGTAGCCAGGAAAATTTTTCGGGGGGGGGATATGCACCTGGAAAATTTTTCGGGGGGGGATACACCTGGAAAATTTTCGGGGGGGGATATGAACTTATATGTGTATAAATAGACGGAATTTCATCACTAATCCAAAAATTTCGGGGGGGGCGATATATCCCGATATCCCCCCCCCTGGCTCCAATGTCCTCCAAGTTGTTTAAACGATACCTCTGGGGGTGCCGATTCCAGGTGGTGGTTGGTCCCTCATCTGGAATCGGTTCAAAATTAGGGACCAACAAGTAGAAGTCCAACCCCCTCGGGGGGCACTAGCACCCGTCTTTCCATGGATAGTGTCGTCTATCCATGGACACGACAACAACAACAATAACAACAGATGAGACGGGCTCAGCCCGAGCTGAAAGCCTGAGCACGAACCGGACTCGGGCTCTGTTATTCACGATTATGTTCGGGCACGGGAGAAATTTCTCCTTTATTGGACATAATCCTTGAAAACAGTTTGTTTGTTTGTGTGATCATTGCAACGCTACGCGAGACTACGTGAGATCTGACAAGGATGGGGGGTGCATTGGTAGTAGGACATTCTAAGGGGTTCTAACATGCATTCACGTTACATCTGGAGAAAACCTACCAAAACTCCAGACCGTTAGATCGACGATGGGACCCGAACCGGGACCTTCACGCTTCGGCCGTCTACCTTGAAAAGAGATGTTAGGATATATCAGCAGCAGTTCCGATGTTAAGAGGGTGTCAAGGGGCTTTGGTGAGCATAATGTACAGGGTGTGACACAATTTCCTCCCGGGTTTGAAAGGCTTATAAAAATATATACAGGGTGATTGTAATTAAATATCCACTTTAAAACGATCAGAAAAGGAAGACTACTGGATCAAATATTATCAAACTTGGTAATTGTGTAAAGGTGGTCATGGAATTTATTATCCGCGGAAATTTTTTTTTCAAAAATTCAACACCAAGGGCAAGGACGTATTTAAGGGGGGGGGGAGTTCAGGGGTTCGACCCACCCCAATAAAAAACATTTTGGAGGGGGTTCAAAAATATCGGAGGGGATAGAAACGGTAAAAAAGGCAGTATTTTTTCTCAAAAGCTCGTTATGTGTGAAACGAAACTTGTAAAGTTTCTTTCTCCAGTAAAATCAACTTTGTAGCTGTATTGGTAATATGGTTTTTTTTTATAAACCTTCGAAACCCGCGAGGGAATTGTAACACACCCTGTATATACGTATATACTAGTGGAGTAGCGAAGGATTATTCGCGCCCCCTGTGGTCCCTTCAGTTTGGCGCCTTATTCTTTCTAAGTTTCTGCCCCCCCGCCTCAGTTATTGCTGTATAAAGGCATAATTATGCTTTCCTTTTATGATAGCCATGATCTAATAATTTAATCTGCTCTCAATACAGCTCGCCAAACTTACTTCTTATGTTATATTTTTGGAGTTTGTTTTCCCTTTTTAGGTATTAATGACTATTCCATTTTTTCTCTCATCAACTTTATTGAAAATTGTCCGAAGAATGTGCCCCAAAAAAGCGACATAAAAATGCGGCATAATTTTACATATATTCAAATACTATTAGTTTACAACAGCTTTAATCTATCGTTGCAATATTTCGTAAGCTGTAGAATCTGCATCCCATGTACCTTTCTATAAATAGGTTATAATCCTAAAAATTTCAACATAGGATTACCAGACGAAATACACGAAAGATGAGAGATAAAATGACATAGTCAATTAATATCGTTTTAATATGGCAATAATGAAACTAAAAAATTAAGGGGGTTCAGGAGGGTCTCCCCCTGACGAGGCTCGAACAGCCGAGTATATTTATTAAATATTCTATTTTTGTACACTGTTAAAACAAATCTACTTAAAAATGAATATTTTAATGTACTCGTACTTTTTAAGTATATTAGTTTCATAAATGAGTACATGAAATCCTTAAATATAAATGCAATTTGAAAAAATGAGTACACGCGTTGCTTAAATTTAAGAGTAAAGTATACTCGGGGCTGTTATAAGGTAACCAAGTACTCAGAAATGAGTACATTTTGCTTATTTCGTTTTTACAGTGTACCATATTTATAGAATCATTTTTTTCATTTACTGGACAGCAGCCGGACGAATAATAAGTGCATGCAGATGGCCAAATATCTAGTTTGGTACTGGAAAAGAAAATTTCGCAAAAGAGTTATTTTTTTCTTCTTGCTCTATTTAGTTCGCAAATGAGAATTTAAAAGTTCATTAAATCTGTATGAAACTGGGCGCGATTAGCGAACAGTTTGTAACATAGCGACTATTTGTACAAACGAGCATTAACTGTACGGACTAAACATGAACAATATCAAGTTCATAAAATAACGGAAAGTATAGAACAACATAAAATATGAAGATATGGTTTAAAAATCGTAATACTGAGAGAAAAATATTTGAAAAGAAATTTTGTTTATACTTCGCTTGAATAAAAATAAAGAAGTTAAAAGCTAACAAACAAATCGGTTAAACTTTAACCCTTTGAGGCGCAACCCTTTCCCAATGCTGAAAAAAGGGCAGCCGTTGCCATCACTCGACTTAACTACCAGCAAGATGGCGGACGATCGAAACGTTCATCGCGATCGTCCGCCATCTTGCAGGTAGTTAAGTCGAGCGATGCCAACGGCTGCCCTTTATTCAGCCTTGGGCAATCTATCCAGCTGTTCTCGCATTCTTCCATATTTCAGTCGATGTCAGTGCTGTTAAAAAGAATCGTGACCATTTTTTTACGGGGAATGACGTGCTAAAAAGTAAAGGATTCTCGTGGAGCTATGTCACCCGCCACTATTTTTATAGAAATCCAATCTATTCTTCGTGACTGGCAACAGTCAAAACGCCAGAGTTAGGTGTTCCCAGAGCGGGAACACTGCGCGTTAAAGGGTTAAAATACCGCGTTCAATTAAAATTCTCAGTTTCTAATTAAAATTCGTTCAACCCCCATTTCTATTAATTGAGATGTTCACGCAACCGCTGAAAAATCTTTCTTTCTCCATGTGCAGGACGCAGATTAACTTGTTCCAAAATTTTGAAGAGCGATAAAACGTTCTTTAATGAAGTTTCACCGAGTTTACTTAGAGATCGTTAGAAACCGATCGATACGTTATCCCGACCTATTCAACGGGGCGTGTTTGGTTTAGGGTTTAGGAGGGCGCCCCGATTTCTGATAAGTTTACCCTTGAGATGAATTTAATGACAGTTTACGCCGTTTGAATGTTCAAATTATTGTTTGAGTTTGTGAGACGTAGTTAGCTGTGCGCACACACACAATATCGCATTAATTTTAAAGGAGTCGTGCAGGATCTAAGTTAAATATTAAAATTAATTTGTGTTTAGTTAAAGAATTACAATGAAAAAAATAATTTCTTATATGCAACTAATGCACTAACGATTCGTTTATGATAAAATTATTATTAAAATTATAATGCTATCCTGTAAAATATTCCTTATGCTGTTTTAGAAGGAAGAAATAAGTGCATGTTATTAGATGCGAACGAATAATCGTTTGACTCAACTATGACCATTTTTTTAGTCATTACAATTCTAGTGCTGTGTGAAATAGTTCTTTTGCTGTTACAGAAAGAAGGAATAAGTGAAGAAAGAAGAAATGTATTTTAGCAAAAAAAGAACAGGCAAATATGAGTGAAAAGTGGAACACGCAAACATCAGGCTTTTGTAATTACGTGTGTAACTTTTGTTGGTTTACAACTGTAATTGGTAGTTTCGTTGACAATAGATAGTAGAGTCTAACAATATCTAGAACAATATCAAGTTTGTCCTATTCGTTAACGTGGCGGTCGGTCGGAAAGATGAAAATGGGGTTGTCACAGGCTGATGCTGCCAGGCGTCTCAATCTGCCTCGCATTCTGGGATCAACATCAATCCGAAGATTCTGTGTCCAGAAGACATGCTCCATGCCGACCACGAGCTACAACACCTGCAGAAGACCTTTTTCTAGCTCTTCGACCCGAAGTAGAAGCACTATTGTGCGGCAGCTCGTTGCAGACCACTTTGTAACGTCCGTCAGGGAAAAGAATCTCCTCTAGAACGGTGCGAAGACGCCTTTAGAATGCAGGTCTGTATGCAAGGCGACCAGTTGTGTAAATCCCCCTGAACGGACGACCAAGAAGGGCCCGTTTTTGTTGGGAAAGAGAACCAGTTTCCTGGACCAGGCAGCAATAGGCTTCTGTACTCATCACAGACGAGTCCAGATTCACACTGAAGATCGTTCCAAGGCGTCTGCTGATCTAGAGGGAACAACGCACTACATACCATCAGTTCAACTCTGTTGAAAGACGCTTTTACGGAGGTGGTGGAATGATGGTTTAGGCAGGGATTTCACTCGGTGACCTGCATGTGTTCTATGGAGGAACCGTGACTGGTGTGAGATATCGGGATGCGATCCTTGGTCCATATGTCCGCCCATACGCCGGGGCTATTGTCAATGATTTCGTTCTGATGGAAGATAATGCAAGATCAAAGTGAACTGTGGTTGTTGAAGACTATCTTGAGGCTCATGGCTCAGAGCGAAGGGAATGACCAGCTCAATCTCCAGACCTGAATTAGATAGAACCTCTTTGGGACTATCTGAGAAGACAGTTTGCTGTCACTCCAAAATCATTAGATGAGTTGGAACAAGGCTTACTCCGTGTCTGGTCTTCGCTTCCCGTTCCGGTGTCCGACAACTTAATTGACAGCATGGAAAGTCGATTCCACCTATGTATTCAAGTTAGGGGTGGATGCATTCTTTATTAGAACTCCTTTTTGTAATGTTTTTAAGACATTTTACCATATAAAACTACGATGTACTGTCGAAGCATGGACTTTCCCACCAAGATTGCTTTTTTTTTGTGGTAAATCATTTTTGCGTTTAACTTATGTAAAAATCTATGTTGCATTCAATAAATATCTGTTTAGTGCGCATTCCCTGAAATTTTTTTTTTTTTTTTTTTTTTTTTTTTTTTTGTACATTCATTGATTTGCAAACTAGACGCAAAAAAACCCGGGTGTACCTTAACTTTTGGAGGCTTTTGTAATATATAAAGTGTGTCACAGTTTTAATAATGTTTGATTATTTCAAATATATAATTAGACTTGCTTTCCGGTTGCAGTTATAAACGTTTAGTTTATGTGAGTGGTTATAGCTTTTAGTGATTTTTAATCGTAATATTAAATTATTCCACAAAAACTTAAAATGCTCCTCAAAAGTGCTATATGTATTGTTCCTCCAAGGTTGACAGCCTTGTTAGTGCTGTACATTTGTCTAGGAAAAAACAATTGACTTGTGATTTCTGAATCAAAATACTTTTGAATCCTAACTAAACAAATTACTGGGTTATTATAATTCTGCTTATTTCCTAATTTATGTAAAAATTTAACTCAAAGTAATATAAATATCAAGGAATTCGCAAAAGTTAGTTTGGTGAATTCTGTGTGTTCTGATCTGGAATGACGTCAGGACCAAATTATTCATTTGGCTAAGTAGGCTTTAGCCTATGGGCCCGACCATTTCAGAGACCTGCAAGGAGGCAAGTCAAAGAGGAAAAAATAAACATTTTAAAAATGCCACATTCAATGTATTAGTGATTGCATGTATAGAAAATATTCATAGCTAAGTCACTTGCTAGCTCTAGTAGTAGCATGTAAAATTGGAGATAGACGCGCAGCTGAAATTCTGAATGACCCATTTAGAATTGTGCGTATTTCTGTGATGTGTTTAGTTAAATGTATTTTAACAAATTAGAATACGTTTGTATTTCAGAGTATATCAATAGCATGTATAATACCCATTGGCCAGAAATTTGTTCATAAGTCCAGCGCAGAGGCCCTGGAAAGAAATTCTCATTGATCTTCACACCTAGACAGTTTTGTAGAAGGGCTTCAAAATTTTCATAGTCCCTAGGGACCATAGTCTATTGAGCTTAATCTGTCTGAATGACATAAAATATAAGGAAAATATCTGGGAGTTTAAAAATGATAGTTTGTTTGCCATCCTGAGTAAGTACAAAGTTTTAATATACAAGTTTAAAAACAAAAATAATAATAGGTCTGTCCAATTGTTTAACCTAAAAGAAAGAAGTCAAATTAATATAAAGTCATATTTTAATAGAAACATAATATCTTATTTTACAATCTGAAAATAAAGGTACTAATTTCTGGCTTCCCAATAATTTCAAACCAAAACTGCTGCTCTCATTGGTTGTTCATTAAAATTGCAAAGGAAATCATTCAATACAATTTAAAAATTTTAACTGTTTGTAATAGTTCTGTTAAGAAGCAAATATTGATAAAAAAAATTTTATTTAAAAAATACAGACTTTGTGGACTGTTGATAGAGCTTATGTAGTAGTAAGCCAGATATCCGCTCATTGTGTTTGGGATATCTCACGATATTTCGGATATTGGAAAATCAGCCGGATATCGGATATTTTCCGTATATCCGCGGCATCCCTAATAAGAACACTGTAAGTGAAGCAGCACCGTCTTGACCAGTACTTTGGAGGGTGAAAACCTCTTTCGCCTGCTCTGTCATGGGACCGTGTGTACTGATGGGATCTGGTGAACGTAAAATCTGTTCGTGGCTCCAATGTTCTTCATTCTCAAACGATACCTCTGGGGGTGCCGATTTCAGGTGTTAGGTCTCGCATCTGAAATGGGTTCAAAATTAGGACTTAATATAAACAAAATACTAATGTTGCGGAACCACAAAAAAAAAAAATTGTTTCTTACTTAACAATAATTCAACAATAAATTATTATTGTAAAGAGGTATCTCGTTTTTTTCAAACATACTTCCTGTGAGCAACTTCCGAAGTTAAAAATCAATGATCATATACATCATTTCGGAAAATATTAACAAATTAAATTTATTCTATATTTTACTTAATTATATTTCATTAACAAATTAGTATTTATAAGTGGTAAATCATACCGGGCCTTATTTTCCATTGGAACAAGTGTACCACCTCGCTTTAGCTTGGAAATAAGCTCTTAGATAACGCCAGGCAGCTAACTAGTCAAAGTAGCGACACACCACACATCATGTACGAAAATTCCAGTTCAGTAGCTGCTATTAAATTGCCGGAAGAAGATATTTTCAAGATCCAATATGGCTACGGCGTAGGTATTCCAACCGCATTTGGTACAAATATTCCAACACATAACTCGTTGGAAAACGTGCTTCGAACTAAATCATCTACTCTTGCTGAATCCAAAATACTCTTATTCTGTAATAAAATTGGACAAATAATTATTACTGACTGATACTCCCATTAAAAGTCCGATAAAAATGAAAAAACGATGTATTTAAAAAAGAAAATCTGAAAAAAGAATCGGATAAAAAATGAGAGAAAAAATAAAAACCACTCCTGGCCAGGAAGCTGTTTGTACCTTCATTTCTACATGTAAAAGCATTTAAATATCAAATCTTAGAAAAGAAAAGTAACATGATATATTGTCTAAGACAAAAGAAAAGTGGGTAAGGCATAAAAAATGCAAGAAATGGGCTCATGAAGACTACTGCATTAAAAGGGATGTTACATCTTTTGTTCACGTTCATTGTAATTCAGAAAATGACATCTTTAGTTTAAAAAAAAGCATCTGTCGTTCTAAAATTGTTAAGTGTCAGTTTTTGTAAAATCTTTACGTGGCATTTGTTTTCCATAATATGTTACTTTCTCCATCCCTCAGTTATTATCTTATGATTTCTTAGTTTACAATAAAAAACACATCTCAAGTACAGTGGCACCTCTAATTTGACCACCCAGTGGTTCCACGTTTTCGTGGTCAGCTTATCATGGGTACAATACTGTCTATCGACCACAAAAATAGCTTCGCTAAGGAGTCTATGCCAGTTTGTTGCCGTGGAAAGAAGACTAACCCCATTTTCGACAGGGGAGAACGGGGAAGAAAAATGACATGAGGTGTGAGAATCCCTTTAATTCCGCGAATTCCTCTCCCGCTCAACCCCCATTGGAAATGGACAGGTCCAAGTTGTTACAGCTACCGCCACTAGCCAGACTCGTTGGCGGGAGCTATTCTTGTGATCGACAGACAGTACTTAATTTTTGATTTTTGTATTTTATCATCTATGTACTTATGCATTACATAGCACATGCAATATATGAAGTACACCTTAAAATTATATAAACTATGAAATCCAAATGATACAAAATAGAAATAATCTTGCTTGTTAGGGTTAAACATTAATTATACGCACATATTACTGTATTACGCATTAATTATTGGATATTGCCATTGTACGTATAGTTACTATGTATACTACATACAGTAGTAAGTTGAACAGAAAGAAACTAATTTAATTATGAAACTCAATGTATTACTATATATTATATTAATACATTCATTCATGAATTTTGAGCATTTGTGATTTTGGGGGCCTCCAAAAAATGTCTGCAGCCTGGCCTCTTCAAATAGAAGGCCTCCTCTGGATTGAGACAGGGCCTTCTCTATTCTACTCACCGGGCCTGCTCCTTGAAAAGAAGGGGTCTAGAAATGAGTCCGGTTTGTTCCGCTGGAGATAAGGAATACTGAGCAAATACCTTTAACGGAGGGATAATTCAAAGTGTTTAATTACGAAAAAAATGTAAAATCGCCTTTTTAAAGCAGTACCATATTTATTGACTAAAAGGAAAAATGTTATTATAATTTTGTAATCGCCTTATTTGTTTATTTCAACTTTCTTTTAGAAACACGATGGAAATCGTTAGCGAAACCTTTTGATTTGAAAATAGTTTCCTTTCTTCTGACAATATATTTATTGCTCACCATTATTAAATTAAATTCAGAATAATTTAATAATCATGTATAGATAACCGAAATGGATGATATGAAATCTTTGCTATTGATCATGTTTCCAACTTTCCCAAAACTCGCTAAATGTAATTTTTCATTGCAAACTCTTTAATAAATGTACCAATTCTGAAAAAAGCTAACTGAATAAAGCGATTTGAGTAAGTATAAATGCATTGCCTTTAAAGAAATTATTAAAAGTGAACATTAGCATAATTGTTTCTTCAAAAAGTTCATATTGGAAATCCAACTCTGAAACGCTGATATCAGACTAACGATAGTAGACAATTTTTAACAAAAATATTATTTTACTATAGTTCCTAACTGGTTGTTGAACACATTTATTTAAGTGCAAACCTTCTATTTTCCTATTTTAAGAAAACCTTTTTGAACAAAGTTAATAGTATAGTAACATAGAAAATGTTGCATATGTATATGTGTTAAAGAACAATACAAAATATGAAAATACAATGTTTATTCAACAATATTTCGAGGCAACTTAGCAAATTTAAGCGTGGCATTAACATTTTTCATACACATTTTTTTAATCATAGTGTATTAAAAAATATTCATATGACTGTGTTTTTCTAGAATAACGTGAGCATAAAATAATTGAAAAAAGGTGAAAAGTTTGTGACATTTGATTAATATTGTAACACAAAAATGTATTTTATCCTTGAGCAGTCATTCTTTAAAAAGCTTTCAGCTTAAACTTTTTTCAAATACTCTAGATTAAGGCAGCAAAATAAAGTAAAAATTTGACTTACTCTCTTTCAGTTAAATTGACATATTATTAATCAATAATTTCAAAAAAGCATTTGTAAAATTGTACAAAGTTATACATGGATTTTTTTTTTTTTTTTTTAAGGAAAATGAATCACCCAGAGTTGACAGTTGAAAGTTTTTTCTGCATCTTTTTAGCATTTTTTTCTTTATTTTGGTCGTTTCTCTGCTTGCAATAATTATTTAAAAAGATATTGCATGCAATAGCAATACATTTATTTATTAAAACTTCTGACGATATCCCATAAGAACAAACATTAAGAGGAAGATCATTTGATAAGGAAATTTTATCTTTTACAAGTCTAGTTAGAAGCTTTCTCTGACAATTAATATTTAAAAAGAGTTCTTCGAATTCTTCTGAAATTAGAGTTTCAAAAATTTGAAATCTATGTAGCACTATTTTAATGGTGAACTCTTTAGGCCATTGCAATCCCCCTCTATCAGAAAGTGCTATATATTCAGCTAAATCACTGGAATATTCACAAGAAAGCTCTTTGTCTGTTACTATGAGGGATATGCAATCAACACACAAAATTGTGTTTTTTACTTTATGTGCTATATAACCAGCTATGTAAGTTAAAACTGGCATAAATTTGTCTGGAATTTCAGATGTTTTGTATATTACCTCAGTAAAATCTTCAGGGTAATCAATTGACTCCTGAACGTCCACTGAGTCATTTACATCCAGAATTTTTATAGCTATATCTCCCGATAATTTTGAGCGCAGTTTTATTAATTCCAAAACTTTTAGTTTTTTTTCAGATTCCAAAATTTGCCTAAATGCAACTGAGTAATTACCGCCAGACATTTGCCTGTACTGGCCAAAACGAGCTTCTAAATTATCAGTTTGAAACTTTCCCAATAACAAATATTTAGGATTATAAACATCAAACATATGCTCAATTAATTGTAGCATAGTTTGAGTTGTATGTTTTAAAGAAAAATTAGTTTCCTTGGAAAGTGAACCCCCCCTTTTCTGGTAAATTTAAGTTTTTTTTTTTTTTTGTTTCTGATGGGAGTTCTGATAATACCTGCCAAGACTGTACCCAGGATGCAAATTCTCTCAGGAAATGAACATTTGAATGTTCTCTACTAGTTATAGGATCACAAAAAGTATTGCGTAAATGTTTACCCTTCAATGGATGCTTACAATTAACAACATTCCACCAATTTAACATATAAGATACAAATTTCTTTGTCTGAGAAAGATCACTACCGAACTTTTGAATATTCAATTCTAAAGCAGTTGTATTACTTTCATGAAATATATTTATTGCGTGAGTTACATTCTGCCGTTCAGTTGACGAAGGGAATAAAACTTTGCGATTTAATTTAGGCGCTTGCTTTACAGTGTGGTGCTTTTCTGAATCATAAATTTGTTTTAAGTGCAAGACGCTAGCAACTATAATTTCTTTAGACTCATTTGGGTTAGGGACAAAAAAGGTCTGATTTGTAGATTTTTGGTTTAGCCAATTATTGCGAACGCTTTTAAGGATATGGCAGGTATCAAAAAGAAAAAACAATTTTTTACTAGTATCAAAAGGGTTATTTATATATGACTTTAATGTACCACCACACATTAAGCTAAACATATTTCGATTAATCCGATTGTTGTCTGAGATGAGTGAGACAACTTCATAACCACAATCATTGAGCAAGTGTAAAACTTTAAGTGTATAATAGTGCAGTTGTTCAGCAGTCAAATTTTTAACAGGTATTAACACTAAACACAGGTATTAACAGGTGTTCACCATGTGCTCTAATTAAATAACACTAAAAGATGTATGATTGACTCTGCATCAAATTATAACCCTTTTAGTTTTACTTTTTCGAAAAATAAACGTACAAACACATATATTGAAAGAAATAAAATAATGAAGTACAGGAAAAGACATTACATCCTCTCTATTATATCTATTTTAAAGTACCCAGTTTTAAAATATTTAAGATTCCCCTAGACTTATATCTCGATACGTTGAAAAGTGGCTCTTCTTTTGAGGATAGCTTGAGTAAGTCAAAGAAAGCTATACTACACTTAATTTAAAAAAAAAAGGTAAAGATCACTTACCTTGTAAGGCAAAATTATCCACACTTTAATGCACTTCACTTACAAAATATTATTCATATTCACACTCTAGAAGCACTGAACTTCCGACTAGTACATTCTTGAATCCTAGGTAAAGTAACTGCACGTGGTGAGAAAGCAAGACGGGTTTTGTGACGTAGGACAGTGGGGGGAAAGCACTGTAGCAGGCCCGAGCAGTACAATAGAGAAGGCCCTGATTGAGAGCATGTTGAAAGGGGCTTCTTTTTTTGTCAAGGACAGTGTTGATTGACAGAACAGTATGGTAGTGCGTACTGTGCTGTGTATTCAGTCTACAAATGGGAAGCAAAAAATGAAAGATCTATAAAAGTTGCTATAGAAGAAAGACGTAGAAAAAATTCTAGAAGTGTGTGGTCAACTCAGAAAGGTTTTGAGCTATGATTTGGTACAAATTCTACCTAAATTATCTGGTCAACATACAAGTTAGACAGGTGGTCAGCTTATAAAGGGTTCACTCAATGTTGAATTAACTAAACCACTCCGTTCTTGGTCAATTAGGTCAATTTAGACAGTTCGTCAACTTCACAGGTTTCACTGTAGCAGGCAAAGTTTATTGCCTGTGCTTAGTCATTTAAAGTATAGTTGGAAAATTTGGCCTGTTTATTTTTAGTAGGTTAAAAAGTTTGTCCCCTATCCGAAGCATATTTTCCAATTTCAGATGACCAGACTTAACCAAATTAAAAAAAAAAATATCTGTGATAGTTAGTAGGTAAATGTGTAGAAACTACAACGATATGTTTACCTCTAAACAAATAAAATAAAAAATAAAAAAAGTTAATTAAAGAAAGTGGAATATGTGACCCGATCTACCCTAATTTAATTTTTTAAATACACTTCGCATGAACAACTTCTGAAGTCAAAAGTTAATTATATATATTGTTTAAAAAATATTAACAAAATTAATTCTGCATTGCATTTAATTATATTTCAAAAGTAAATCATTACTCGTAAGAAACATTTTGATTTTTCAAATATACTTCGAGTAAACAACCTTGGAGAAAGATATTATTGAGATATGTTATTTCCTTATATAAACATGTTTTTAAAAGTGAAATAGGAGTTTCATTAGAAGTGATTAACCCAAGTGTTGATACGTCACATGTCACATTACCTTTACTTTATTTGCCATTTCAGCCTGTGCATGAAAAATAAAGCGTATATTGTCGATTGTCGTAATGCACTTATAAAAAAAAGTTACCAGAAAATTGTGGTGAAAACACATTAGACGACACAGTCTTTATTGTCTTTGAAATATGGTGGTTATTACGAGTTTTACATTTGCTTTAAAACTAATGCGTAAAAAGTTATGCATTCATGAAAAAAAAAAAAAAACCCTATTGATAATCGCCTAAAACTTCGTAAATTTTCTTGGAAACTATTTATTAAGTTAATATGAAACACGTAAAGCAATTAACTTTTGCCCTTTGAAGGGAAAATATTGCTTTTGCTAGGTGTTTTATGTCACAATCCTTTATTTGATGGAGGAAAATGTATATTGATGTGTTTTTTCATCTCCAGTTTGATTAATAGTGAAAGCTATGTTTAATAAATCCAATTAATACGTGCATGCTTTACTTTGCTATTTTATATTTTTTGAGATTCGTTTGTTTTTGTACTTGTTTTCAAGGATCCACTTGAGTAAATTCTGAACTATTTTTATTAATTCAAAATTTACTAAACATATTTCTTTTTTTAAATAATGCAATACACATATATTTCTTCATAAATTACACTAGTTAATTTGAAAGCTTTTATAGCTCTTTCACTGGGGCACCCAAAAGAACTCCAATACATTGTGCTCAATGAAGAGACATTGCTCAGAGTAACTACAATGTCAACCAAACGTGAGCGCGTGACCGAAA
>JAWZYV010001122.1:0-39708 GCA_038373885.1 Cheiracanthium punctorium
GATACGGGAGGACGCAATTTACATTGGCATTGTGGGTAGTTTGAGCGGGAAGAGGGGAGCTAATCCGGTTTTTACGGGGTGCACGTTGTAATATGTTCCAATTGAGATTAAAATTATGAAGCTTGGTTGGGGTGTTTAAGGTGTTGCCGACGCCACAATCTATTGATGTTGAAATGGCGACGATCGGACAATTAGTCCGGCAGTTCTAGCCTGTTTGGAATTTTGCAGAATGTACCAAAAATGCCGGAGGCGCCGCGATCTCTCTTACAAAAATCTGTCGTATTTATTAAACTATGTTCCAGTATAGCATATAAATATGAAAACTTGGTGGGTGTTTAGGTGTTTTGCCACACACAATCCTTTTCATATTGGTTTGGATCCCAGCTGGCCGGCTCCAAAAAGTCCAGGGAGTTAGGGCCTTGTTCGAATTTCGCCAATTGGCGCGCCCCTGGCATGGTGCCCGTTTTTACCGAAATTTTTAATTATAACTGTGAAACAAATCGTGCCAAAGGACACGCTTAAGAGCACCAATAGACCCACGGTACCAAGCGGCTAAGTCCGTCGGTTCATATAGAACTTTATGATTACGGGAGCGGCAATTTACATTGGCATTGGGTAGAGCGGTAGGGGGGAGCTATCCGGTTTGACGGGGTGCCACGTTTTTAATATGTTCCAAGTGGATGATAAAATTATGAAACTTGGTGGGTTGTTTAGGTGTTGCCACGCAACTAAACTATCCGATGATGAAATGGCGGACGATCGGGACAATTAGTCCCGGCAGTTATAGCCGTTTTTTTGAATTTTGCAGAATGTACCAAAATGCCGGAGGCGCCGGAGATCTCTCTTACAAAAATCTGCCGTATTTTTAAACTATGATTCCAGTATAGCTATAATTTAATGAAACTTTTTTGGGGTGGTGTTATGTAGGTGTTGCCTACACACTATCTTTTCATATTGGTTTGATCACTGCCGGGACGAATTAGTCCGGGAGTTATGGCCTGTTCAGAATTTCCGCCAATTTGGGCGCCCTGCGGCCAGTGTGCCCGTTTTACCGAAATTTTAATTATAACTGAAAAACAAATCGTGCCAAAGGACACTTAAGAGCACCAATAGCCCACGTAACCCCCCCCCAAGCGGCTAAGTCGTCAGGGCTCAAAAAGAACTTTAGATATCGGGAAGCCGCAATTTACATTGGGCATTGGAGTAGAGCGGTAGGGGGGCGCTAGCCGGTTTTACGGGGTGTGTGCACGTTTTAAATATGTTCCAATTGAGATTAAAAAATTATGAAACTGGGTGGGTGTTTAGGTGTTGCCACGCACTATCTATTGATGGTTGAAATGGCGACCGAGATCGGACAATTAGGTCCGGCAGTTTATAGCCGTTTTGAAATTTTGCAGAATGTACCAAAAAGCCGGAGGGCGCGAGATCTCTTTACAAAAATCTGCCGTATTTTTAACTATGTTCCAGTATAGCTATAATTATGACACTTGGTGGGTTGTTTAGGTGTTGACCACACACTATCTTTTCAAATTGGTTTTGGATCACTGCCGGACAATTGGTCCGGGAGTTAATGGCCGTTTCGAATTTCCGCCAATTTCGGCGCCCTGGGCAGCGTCGCCGCGTTTAACCGAAATTTTAAATAGAACTGAAAAACCAAAATCGTGCCAAGGACACTTAAGAGCACCAATAGCCCACTACCAAGCGGCTAAGTCGTCGGTCAAATAGAACTTTAGAATACGGGAGGCGCAATTTAACATTGGCATTGGTAGAAGCAGAAAGGAAAAAAGGGGGGAGAAAAAAACTGGTAGGGGACGCTAGCCGGTTTTACGGCGGTGCACGTTCTAAATATGTTCCAATTGAGATAAAATTATGAAACATGGTGGGTGTGTTAGGTGTTGCCCACGCACTATCTATTGATGATTGAAATGGCCGACGATCGGACCAATTAGTCCGGCGAGTTATAGCCGTTTGAATTTTGCAGAATGTACCAAAAATGCCGGACGGCGCCCGAGGATCCTCTTTACAAAAAATCTGCCGTATTTTTAACTATGGTCCCAGTATAGCTATAAATTATGAAACTTGGTGGGTGTTTAGGTGTTTGCCAACACACTATCTTTTTCATATTGGTTGATCCACTCGCCGGACAATTAGTCCGGGAAGGTATGGCCGTTTCGAATTTCGCCATTTCGGGCGCCCTGGGCAGTGTGCCCGATTTTACCGAAATTTTAAATTATAAACTGGAAAACAAATCGTGCCAAAGGACAGCTTAAGAGCACCAATAGCCCACGTACCAAAGCGGCTCTATAAGTCGTCGGTCCAAATAGAACTTTAGATACGGGAGGCGCCAATTTACATTGGCATTTGGGTTAGAGCGGTAGGGGGAGCTAATCCGGGTTTTACGGGGTGCACGTTTTAATATGTTCCAATTGAGATAAAAATTATGAAACTTGGTGGGTTGTTTAGGTGTTGCCCACGCACTATCTAATTGTATGTTGAAATGGCGACGATCGGACAATTAGTCGCGGCGAGTTTGATAGCCGTTTGAATTTTAGCAG
Organism: Cheiracanthium punctorium; assembly: GCA_038373885.1. NCBI lineage: Eukaryota > Metazoa > Arthropoda > Arachnida > Araneae > Cheiracanthiidae > Cheiracanthium > Cheiracanthium punctorium. Next base: position 2,556 of record JAWZYV010001122.1, read on the forward strand.
AATGTACGCAAAATGCCGGAGCCGCCGAGATCGTCTTTACACAAAAATCCTGCCGTTATTTTTAACTATGTTCCAGTTAGCTATAATATGTTCCAGTATAGCTATAATTATGAACTTGGTGGGTGTTTAGGTGTTGCCACACACTATCTTTTCATATTGGTTTGATCACTGCGTGTGGACAATTAGTCCGGGAGTTATGGCCGTTCGAATTTCGCCAATTTGGGCGCCCTGGGCAGGTGCCCGTTTTACCGAAATTTTAATTATAACTGAAAACAAATCGTGCCAAAGGACACTTAAGAGCACCAATAGCCCACGTACCAAGCGGCTAAGTCGTCGGTCAAATAGAACTTTAGATACGGGAGGCGCAATTTACATTGGCATTGGGTAGAGCGGTAGGGGCGCTAGCCGGTTTTACGGGGTGCACGTTTTAATATGTTCCAATTGAGATAAAATTATGAAACTTGGTGGGTGTTTAGGTGTTGCCACGCACTATCTATTGATGTTGAAATGGCGACGATCGGACAATTAGTCCGGGAGTTATAGCCGTTTGAATTTTGCAGAATGTACCAAAATGCCGGAGGCGCCGAGATCTCTTTACAAAAATCTGCCGTATTTTTAACTATGTTCCAGTATAGCTATAATTATGAAACTTGGTGGGTGTTTAGGTGTTGCCACACACTATCTTTTCATATTGGTTTGATCACTGCCGGACAATTAGTCCGGGAGTTATGGCCGTTCGAATTTCGCCAATTTCGGCGCCCTGGGCAGGTGCCCGTTTTACCGAAATTTTAATTATAACTGAAAACAAATCGTGCCAAAGGACACTTAAGAGCACCAATAGCCCACGTACCAAGCGGCTAAGTCGTCGGTCAAATAGAACTTTAGATACGGGAGGCGCAATTTACATTGGCATTGGGTAGAGGGGTAGGGGGAGCTATCCGGTTTTACGGGGTGCACGTTTTAATATGTTCCAATTGAGATAAAATTATGAAACTTGGTGGGTGTTTAGGTGTTGCCACGCACTATCTATTGATATTGAAATGTCGACGATCGGACAATTAGTCCGGCAGTTATAGCCGTTTGAATTTTGCAGAATGTACCAAAATGCCGGAGGCGCCGAGATCTCTTTACAAAAATCTGTCGTATTTTTAACTATGTTCCAGTATAGCTATAATTATGAAACTTGGTGGGTGTTTAGGTGTTGCCACACACTATCTTTTCATATTGGTTTGATCACTGCCGGACAATTAGTCCGGGAGTTATGGCCGTTCGAATTTCGCCAATTTGGGCGCCCTGGGCAGGTGCCCGTTTTACCGAAATTTTAATTATAACTGAAAACAAATCGTGCCAAAGGACACTTAAGAGCACCAATAGCCCACGTACCAAGCGGCTAAGTCGTCGGTCAAATAGAACTTTAGATACGGGAGGCGCAATTTACATTGGCATTGGGTAGAGCGGTAGGGGGAGCTATCCGGTTTTACGGGGTGCACGTTTTAATATGTTCCAATTGAGATAAAATTATGAAACTTGTTGGGTGTTTAGGTGTTGCCACGCACTATCTATTGATGTTGAAATGGCGACGATCGGACAATTAGTCCGGGAGTTATAGCCGTTTGAATTTTGCAGAATGTACCAAAATGCCGGAGGCGCCGAGATCTCTTTACAAAAATCTGCCGTATTTTTAACTATGTTCCAGTATAGCTATAATTATGAAACTTGGTGGGTGTTTAGGTGTTGCCACACACTATCTTTTCATATTGGTTTGATCACTGCCGGACAATTAGTCCGGGAGTTATGGCCGTTCGAATTTCGCCAATTTCGGCGCCCTGGGCAGGTGCCCGTTTTACCGAAATTTTAATTATAACTGAAAACAAATCGTGCCAAAGGACACTTAAGAGCACCAATAGCCCACGTACCAAGCGGCTAAGTCGTCGGTCAAATAGAACTTTAGATACGGGAGGCGCAATTTACATTGGCATTGGGTAGAGGGGTAGGGGGAGCTATCCGGTTTTACGGGGTGCACGTTTTAATATGTTCCAATTGAGATAAAATTATGAAACTTGGTGGGTGTTTAGGTGTTGCCACGCACTATCTATTGATATTGAAATGTCGACGATCGGACAATTAGTCCGGCAGTTATAGCCGTTTGAATTTTGCAGAATGTACCAAAATGCCGGAGGCGCCGAGATCTCTTTACAAAAATCTGCCGTATTTTTAACTATGTTCCAGTATAGCTATAATTATGAAACTTGGTGGGTGTTTAGGTGTTGCCACACACTATCTTTTCATATTGGTTTGATCACTGCCGGACAATTAGTCCGGGAGTTATGGCCGTTCGAATTTCGCCAATTTCGGCGCCCTGGGCAGGTGCCCGTTTTACCGAAATTTTAATTATAACTGAAAACAAATCGTGCCAAAGGACACTTAAGAGCACCAATAGCCCACGTACCAAGCGGCTAAGTCGTCGGTCAAATAGAACTTTAGATACGGGAGGCGCAATTTACATTGGCATTGGGTAGAGGGGTAGGGGGAGCTATCCGGTTTTACGGGGTGCACGTTTTAATATGTTCCAATTGAGATAAAATTATGAAACTTGGTGGGTGTTTAGGTGTTGCCACGCACTATCTATTGATATTGAAATGTCGACGATCGGACAATTAGTCCGGCAGTTATAGCCGTTTGAATTTTGCAGAATGTACCAAAATGCCGGAGGCGCCGAGATCTCTTTACAAAAATCTGTCGTATTTTTAACTATGTTCCAGTATAGCTATAATTATGAAACTTGGTGGGTGTTTAGGTGTTGCCACACACTATCTTTTCATATTGGTTTGATCACTGCCGGACAATTAGTCCGGGAGTTATGGCCGTTCGAATTTCGCCAATTTGGGCGCCCTGGGCAGGTGCCCGTTTTACCGAAATTTTAATTATAACTGAAAACAAATCGTGCCAAAGGACACTTAAGAGCACCAATAGCCCACGTACCAAGCGGCTAAGTCGTCGGTCAAATAGAACTTTAGATACGGGAGGCGCAATTTACATTGGCATTGGGTAGAGCGGTAGGGGGAGCTATCCGGTTTTACGGGGTGCACGTTTTAATATGTTCCAATTGAGATAAAATTATGAAACTTGTTGGGTGTTTAGGTGTTGCCACGCACTATCTATTGATGTTGAAATGGCGACGATCGGACAATTAGTCCGGGAGTTATAGCCGTTTGAATTTTGCAGAATGTACCAAAATGCCGGAGGCGCCGAGATCTCTTTACAAAAATCTGCCGTATTTTTAACTATGTTCCAGTATAGCTATAATTATGAAACTTGGTGGGTGTTTAGGTGTTGCCACACACTATCTTTTCATATTGGTTTGATCACTGCCGGACAATTAGTCCGGGAGTTATGGCCGTTCGAATTTCGCCAATTTCGGCGCCCTGGGCAGGTGCCCGTTTTACCGAAATTTTAATTATAACTGAAAACAAATCGTGCCAAAGGACACTTAAGAGCACCAATAGCCCACGTACCAAGCGGCTAAGTCGTCGGTCAAATAGAACTTTAGATACGGGAGGCGCAATTTACATTGGCATTGGGTAGAGGGGTAGGGGGAGCTATCCGGTTTTACGGGGTGCACGTTTTAATATGTTCCAATTGAGATAAAATTATGAAACTTGGTGGGTGTTTAGGTGTTGCCACGCACTATCTATTGATATTGAAATGTCGACGATCGGACAATTAGTCCGGCAGTTATAGCCGTTTGAATTTTGCAGAATGTACCAAAATGCCGGAGGCGCCGAGATCTCTTTACAAAAATCTGTCGTATTTTTAACTATGTTCCAGTATAGCTATAATTATGAAACTTGGTGGGTGTTTAGGTGTTGCCACACACTATCTTTTCATATTGGTTTGATCACTGCCGGACAATTAGTCCGGGAGTTATGGCCGTTCGAATTTCGCCAATTTCGGCGCCCTGGGCAGGTGCCCGTTTTACCGAAATTTTAATTATAACTGAAAACAAATCGTGCCAAAGGACACTTAAGAGCACCAATAGCCCACGTACCAAGCGGCTAAGTCGTCGGTCAAATAGAACTTTAGATACGGGAGGCGCAATTTACATTGGCATTGGGTAGAGCGGTAGGGGGAGCTATCCGGTTTTACGGGGTGCACGTTTTAATATGTTCCAATTGAGATAAAATTATGAAACTTGGTGGGTGTTTAGGTGTTGCCACGCACTATCTATTGATATTGAAATGTCGACGATCGGACAATTAGTCCGGCAGTTATAGCCGTTTGAATTTTGCAGAATGTACCAAAATGCCGGAGGCGCCGAGATCTCTTTACAAAAATCTGTCGTATTTTTAACTATGTTCCAGTATAGCTATAATTATGAAACTTGGTGGGTGTTTAGGTGTTGCCACACACTATCTTTTCATATTGGTTTGATCACTGCCGGACAATTAGTCCGGGAGTTATGGCCGTTCGAATTTCGCCAATTTGGGCGCCCTGGGCAGGTGCCCGTTTTACCGAAATTTTAATTATAACTGAAAACAAATCGTGCCAAAGGACACTTAAGAGCACCAATAGCCCACGTACCAAGCGGCTAAGTCGTCGGTCAAATAGAACTTTAGATACGGGAGGCGCAATTTACATTGGCATTGGGTAGAGCGGTAGGGGGAGCTATCCGGTTTTACGGGGTGCACGTTTTAATATGTTCCAATTGAGATAAAATTATGAAACTTGGTGGGTGTTTAGGTGTTGCCACGCACTATCTATTGATGTTGAAATGGCGACGATCGGACAATTAGTCCGGGAGTTATAGCCGTTTGAATTTTGCAGAATGTACCAAAATGCCGGAGGCGCCGAGATCTCTTTACAAAAATCTGCCGTATTTTTAACTATGTTCCAGTATAGCTATAATTATGAAACTTGGTGGGTGTTTAGGTGTTGCCACACACTATCTTTTCATATTGGTTTGATCACTGCCGGACAATTAGTCCGGGAGTTATGGCCGTTCGAATTTCGCCAATTTCGGCGCCCTGGGCAGGTGCCCGTTTTACCGAAATTTTAATTATAACTGAAAACAAATCGTGCCAAAGGACACTTAAGAGCACCAATAGCCCACGTACCAAGCGGCTAAGTCGTCGGTCAAATAGAACTTTAGATACGGGAGGCGCAATTTACATTGGCATTGGGTAGAGGGGTAGGGGGAGCTATCCGGTTTTACGGGGTGCACGTTTTAATATGTTCCAATTGAGATAAAATTATGAAACTTGGTGGGTGTTTAGGTGTTGCCACGCACTATCTATTGATATTGAAATGTCGACGATCGGACAATTAGTCCGGCAGTTATAGCCGTTTGAATTTTGCAGAATGTACCAAAATGCCGGAGGCGCCGAGATCTCTTTACAAAAATCTGTCGTATTTTTAACTATGTTCCAGTATAGCTATAATTATGAAACTTGGTGGGTGTTTAGGTGTTGCCACACACTATCTTTTCATATTGGTTTGATCACTGCCGGACAATTAGTCCGGGAGTTATGGCCGTTCGAATTTCGCCAATTTGGGCGCCCTGGGCAGGTGCCCGTTTTACCGAAATTTTAATTATAACTGAAAACAAATCGTGCCAAAGGACACTTAAGAGCACCAATAGCCCACGTACCAAGCGGCTAAGTCGTCGGTCAAATAGAACTTTAGATACGGGAGGCGCAATTTACATTGGCATTGGGTAGAGCGGTAGGGGGAGCTATCCGGTTTTACGGGGTGCACGTTTTAATATGTTCCAATTGAGATAAAATTATGAAACTTGTTGGGTGTTTAGGTGTTGCCACGCACTATCTATTGATGTTGAAATGGCGACGATCGGACAATTAGTCCGGGAGTTATAGCCGTTTGAATTTTGCAGAATGTACCAAAATGCCGGAGGCGCCGAGATCTCTTTACAAAAATCTGCCGTATTTTTAACTATGTTCCAGTATAGCTATAATTATGAAACTTGGTGGGTGTTTAGGTGTTGCCACACACTATCTTTTCATATTGGTTTGATCACTGCCGGACAATTAGTCCGGGAGTTATGGCCGTTCGAATTTCGCCAATTTCGGCGCCCTGGGCAGGTGCCCGTTTTACCGAAATTTTAATTATAACTGAAAACAAATCGTGCCAAAGGACACTTAAGAGCACCAATAGCCCACGTACCAAGCGGCTAAGTCGTCGGTCAAATAGAACTTTAGATACGGGAGGCGCAATTTACATTGGCATTGGGTAGAGGGGTAGGGGGAGCTATCCGGTTTTACGGGGTGCACGTTTTAATATGTTCCAATTGAGATAAAATTATGAAACTTGGTGGGTGTTTAGGTGTTGCCACGCACTATCTATTGATATTGAAATGTCGACGATCGGACAATTAGTCCGGCAGTTATAGCCGTTTGAATTTTGCAGAATGTACCAAAATGCCGGAGGCGCCGAGATCTCTTTACAAAAATCTGTCGTATTTTTAACTATGTTCCAGTATAGCTATAATTATGAAACTTGGTGGGTGTTTAGGTGTTGCCACACACTATCTTTTCATATTGGTTTGATCACTGCCGGACAATTAGTCCGGGAGTTATGGCCGTTCGAATTTCGCCAATTTGGGCGCCCTGGGCAGGTGCCCGTTTTACCGAAATTTTAATTATAACTGAAAACAAATCGTGCCAAAGGACACTTAAGAGCACCAATAGCCCACGTACCAAGCGGCTAAGTCGTCGGTCAAATAGAACTTTAGATACGGGAGGCGCAATTTACATTGGCATTGGGTAGAGCGGTAGGGGGAGCTATCCGGTTTTACGGGGTGCACGTTTTAATATGTTCCAATTGAGATAAAATTATGAAACTTGGTGGGTGTTTAGGTGTTGCCACGCACTATCTATTGATGTTGAAATGGCGACGATCGGACAATTAGTCCGGGAGTTATAGCCGTTTGAATTTTGCAGAATGTACCAAAATGCCGGAGGCGCCGAGATCTCTTTACAAAAATCTGCCGTATTTTTAACTATGTTCCAGTATAGCTATAATTATGAAACTTGGTGGGTGTTTAGGTGTTGCCACACACTATCTTTTCATATTGGTTTGATCACTGCCGGACAATTAGTCCGGGAGTTATGGCCGTTCGAATTTCGCCAATTTCGGCGCCCTGGGCAGGTGCCCGTTTTACCGAAATTTTAATTATAACTGAAAACAAATCGTGCCAAAGGACACTTAAGAGCACCAATAGCCCACGTACCAAGCGGCTAAGTCGTCGGTCAAATAGAACTTTAGATACGGGAGGCGCAATTTACATTGGCATTGGGTAGAGGGGTAGGGGGAGCTATCCGGTTTTACGGGTGCACGTTTTAATATGTTCCAATTGAGATAAAATTATGAAACTTGGTGGGTGTTTAGGTGTTGCCACGCACTATCTATTGATATTGAAATGTCGACGATCGGACAATTAGTCCGGCAGTTATAGCCGTTTGAATTTTGCAGAATGTACCAAAATGCCGGAGGCGCCGAGATCTCTTTACAAAAATCTGTCGTATTTTTAACTATGTTCCAGTATAGCTATAATTATGAAACTTGGTGGGTGTTTAGGTGTTGCCACACACTATCTTTTCATATTGGTTTGATCACTGCCGGACAATTAGTCCGGGAGTTATGGCCGTTCGAATTTCGCCAATTTGGGCGCCCTGGGCAGGTGCCCGTTTTACCGAAATTTTAATTATAACTGAAAACAAATCGTGCCAAAGGACACTTAAGAGCACCAATAGCCCACGTACCAAGCGGCTAAGTCGTCGGTCAAATAGAACTTTAGATACGGGAGGCGCAATTTACATTGGCATTGGGTAGAGCGGTAGGGGGAGCTATCCGGTTTTACGGGGTGCACGTTTTAATATGTTCCAATTGAGATAAAATTATGAAACTTGTTGGGTGTTTAGGTGTTGCCACGCACTATCTATTGATGTTGAAATGGCGACGATCGGACAATTAGTCCGGGAGTTATAGCCGTTTGAATTTTGCAGAATGTACCAAAATGCCGGAGGCGCCGAGATCTCTTTACAAAAATCTGCCGTATTTTTAACTATGTTCCAGTATAGCTATAATTATGAAACTTGGTGGGTGTTTAGGTGTTGCCACACACTATCTTTTCATATTGGTTTGATCACTGCCGGACAATTAGTCCGGGAGTTATGGCCGTTCGAATTTCGCCAATTTCGGCGCCCTGGGCAGGTGCCCGTTTTACCGAAATTTTAATTATAACTGAAAACAAATCGTGCCAAAGGACACTTAAGAGCACCAATAGCCCACGTACCAAGCGGCTAAGTCGTCGGTCAAATAGAACTTTAGATACGGGAGGCGCAATTTACATTGGCATTGGGTAGAGGGGTAGGGGGAGCTATCCGGTTTTACGGGGTGCACGTTTTAATATGTTCCAATTGAGATAAAATTATGAAACTTGGTGGGTGTTTAGGTGTTGCCACGCACTATCTATTGATATTGAAATGTCGACGATCGGACAATTAGTCCGGCAGTTATAGCCGTTTGAATTTTGCAGAATGTACCAAAATGCCGGAGGCGCCGAGATCTCTTTACAAAAATCTGTCGTATTTTTAACTATGTTCCAGTATAGCTATAATTATGAAACTTGGTGGGTGTTTAGGTGTTGCCACACACTATCTTTTCATATTGGTTTGATCACTGCCGGACAATTAGTCCGGGAGTTATGGCCGTTCGAATTTCGCCAATTTGGGCGCCCTGGGCAGGTGCCCGTTTTACCGAAATTTTAATTATAACTGAAAACAAATCGTGCCAAAGGACACTTAAGAGCACCAATAGCCCACGTACCAAGCGGCTAAGTCGTCGGTCAAATAGAACTTTAGATACGGGAGGCGCAATTTACATTGGCATTGGGTAGAGCGGTAGGGGGAGCTATCCGGTTTTACGGGGTGCACGTTTTAATATGTTCCAATTGAGATAAAATTATGAAACTTGTTGGGTGTTTAGGTGTTGCCACGCACTATCTATTGATGTTGAAATGGCGACGATCGGACAATTAGTCCGGGAGTTATAGCCGTTTGAATTTTGCAGAATGTACCAAAATGCCGGAGGCGCCGAGATCTCTTTACAAAAATCTGCCGTATTTTTAACTATGTTCCAGTATAGCTATAATTATGAAACTTGGTGGGTGTTTAGGTGTTGCCACACACTATCTTTTCATATTGGTTTGATCACTGCCGGACAATTAGTCCGGGAGTTATGGCCGTTCGAATTTCGCCAATTTCGGCGCCCTGGGCAGGTGCCCGTTTTACCGAAATTTTAATTATAACTGAAAACAAATCGTGCCAAAGGACACTTAAGAGCACCAATAGCCCACGTACCAAGCGGCTAAGTCGTCGGTCAAATAGAACTTTAGATACGGGAGGCGCAATTTACATTGGCATTGGGTAGAGGGGTAGGGGGAGCTATCCGGTTTTACGGGGTGCACGTTTTAATATGTTCCAATTGAGATAAAATTATGAAACTTGGTGGGTGTTTAGGTGTTGCCACGCACTATCTATTGATATTGAAATGTCGACGATCGGACAATTAGTCCGGCAGTTATAGCCGTTTGAATTTTGCAGAATGTACCAAAATGCCGGAGGCGCCGAGATCTCTTTACAAAAATCTGTCGTATTTTTAACTATGTTCCAGTATAGCTATAATTATGAAACTTGGTGGGTGTTTAGGTGTTGCCACACACTATCTTTTCATATTGGTTTGATCACTGCCGGACAATTAGTCCGGGAGTTATGGCCGTTCGAATTTCGCCAATTTGGGCGCCCTGGGCAGGTGCCCGTTTTACCGAAATTTTAATTATAACTGAAAACAAATCGTGCCAAAGGACACTTAAGAGCACCAATAGCCCACGTACCAAGCGGCTAAGTCGTCGGTCAAATAGAACTTTAGATACGGGAGGCGCAATTTACATTGGCATTGGGTAGAGCGGTAGGGGGCGCTAGCCGGTTTTACGGGGTGCACGTTTTAATATGTTCCAATTGAGATAAAATTATGAAACTTGGTGGGTGTTTAGGTGTTGCCACGCACTATCTATTGATGTTGAAATGGCGACGATCGGACAATTAGTCCGGGAGTTATAGCCGTTTGAATTTTGCAGAATGTACCAAAATGCCGGAGGCGCCGAGATCTCTTTACAAAAATCTGCCGTATTTTTAACTATGTTCCAGTATAGCTATAATTATGAAACTTGGTGGGTGTTTAGGTGTTGCCACACACTATCTTTTCATATTGGTTTGATCACTGCCGGACAATTAGTCCGGGAGTTATGGCCGTTCGAATTTCGCCAATTTCGGCGCCCTGGGCAGGTGCCCGTTTTACCGAAATTTTAATTATAACTGAAAACAAATCGTGCCAAAGGACACTTAAGAGCACCAATAGCCCACGTACCAAGCGGCTAAGTCGTCGGTCAAATAGAACTTTAGATACGGGAGGCGCAATTTACATTGGCATTGGGTAGAGGGGTAGGGGGAGCTATCCGGTTTTACGGGGTGCACGTTTTAATATGTTCCAATTGAGATAAAATTATGAAACTTGGTGGGTGTTTAGGTGTTGCCACGCACTATCTATTGATATTGAAATGTCGACGATCGGACAATTAGTCCGGCAGTTATAGCCGTTTGAATTTTGCAGAATGTACCAAAATGCCGGAGGCGCCGAGATCTCTTTACAAAAATCTGTCGTATTTTTAACTATGTTCCAGTATAGCTATAATTATGAAACTTGGTGGGTGTTTAGGTGTTGCCACACACTATCTTTTCATATTGGTTTGATCACTGCCGGACAATTAGTCCGGGAGTTATGGCCGTTCGAATTTCGCCAATTTGGGCGCCCTGGGCAGGTGCCCGTTTTACCGAAATTTTAATTATAACTGAAAACAAATCGTGCCAAAGGACACTTAAGAGCACCAATAGCCCACGTACCAAGCGGCTAAGTCGTCGGTCAAATAGAACTTTAGATACGGGAGGCGCAATTTACATTGGCATTGGGTAGAGCGGTAGGGGGAGCTATCCGGTTTTACGGGGTGCACGTTTTAATATGTTCCAATTGAGATAAAATTATGAAACTTGTTGGGTGTTTAGGTGTTGCCACGCACTATCTATTGATGTTGAAATGGCGACGATCGGACAATTAGTCCGGGAGTTATAGCCGTTTGAATTTTGCAGAATGTACCAAAATGCCGGAGGCGCCGAGATCTCTTTACAAAAATCTGCCGTATTTTTAACTATGTTCCAGTATAGCTATAATTATGAAACTTGGTGGGTGTTTAGGTGTTGCCACACACTATCTTTTCATATTGGTTTGATCACTGCCGGACAATTAGTCCGGGAGTTATGGCCGTTCGAATTTCGCCAATTTCGGCGCCCTGGGCAGGTGCCCGTTTTACCGAAATTTTAATTATAACTGAAAACAAATCGTGCCAAAGGACACTTAAGAGCACCAATAGCCCACGTACCAAGCGGCTAAGTCGTCGGTCAAATAGAACTTTAGATACGGAGGCGCAATTTACATTGGCATTGGGTAGAGGGGTAGGGGGAGCTATCCGGTTTTACGGGGTGCACGTTTTAATATGTTCCAATTGAGATAAAATTATGAAACTTGGTGGGTGTTTAGGTGTTGCCACGCACTATCTATTGATATTGAAATGTCGACGATCGGACAATTAGTCCGGCAGTTATAGCCGTTTGAATTTTGCAGAATGTACCAAAATGCCGGAGGCGCCGAGATCTCTTTACAAAAATCTGTCGTATTTTTAACTATGTTCCAGTATAGCTATAATTATGAAACTTGGTGGGTGTTTAGGTGTTGCCACACACTATCTTTTCATATTGGTTTGATCACTGCCGGACAATTAGTCCGGGAGTTATGGCCGTTCGAATTTCGCCAATTTGGGCGCCCTGGGCAGGTGCCCGTTTTACCGAAATTTTAATTATAACTGAAAACAAATCGTGCCAAAGGACACTTAAGAGCACCAATAGCCCACGTACCAAGCGGCTAAGTCGTCGGTCAAATAGAACTTTAGATACGGGAGGCGCAATTTACATTGGCATTGGGTAGAGCGGTAGGGGGCGCTAGCCGGTTTTACGGGGTGCACGTTTTAATATGTTCCAATTGAGATAAAATTATGAAACTTGGTGGGTGTTTAGGTGTTGCCACGCACTATCTATTGATGTTGAAATGGCGACGATCGGACAATTAGTCCGGGAGTTATAGCCGTTTGAATTTTGCAGAATGTACCAAAATGCCGGAGGCGCCGAGATCTCTTTACAAAAATCTGCCGTATTTTTAACTATGTTCCAGTATAGCTATAATTATGAAACTTGGTGGGTGTTTAGGTGTTGCCACACACTATCTTTTCATATTGGTTTGATCACTGCCGGACAATTAGTCCGGGAGTTATGGCCGTTCGAATTTCGCCAATTTCGGCGCCCTGGGCAGGTGCCCGTTTTACCGAAATTTTAATTATAACTGAAAACAAATCGTGCCAAAGGACACTTAAGAGCACCAATAGCCCACGTACCAAGCGGCTAAGTCGTCGGTCAAATAGAACTTTAGATACGGGAGGCGCAATTTACATTGGCATTGGGTAGAGGGGTAGGGGGAGCTATCCGGTTTTACGGGGTGCACGTTTTAATATGTTCCAATTGAGATAAAATTATGAAACTTGGTGGGTGTTTAGGTGTTGCCACGCACTATCTATTGATATTGAAATGTCGACGATCGGACAATTAGTCCGGCAGTTATAGCCGTTTGAATTTTGCAGAATGTACCAAAATGCCGGAGGCGCCGAGATCTCTTTACAAAAATCTGTCGTATTTTTAACTATGTTCCAGTATAGCTATAATTATGAAACTTGGTGGGTGTTTAGGTGTTGCCACACACTATCTTTTCATATTGGTTTGATCACTGCCGGACAATTAGTCCGGGAGTTATGGCCGTTCGAATTTCGCCAATTTGGGCGCCCTGGGCAGGTGCCCGTTTTACCGAAATTTTAATTATAACTGAAAACAAATCGTGCCAAAGGACACTTAAGAGCACCAATAGCCCACGTACCAAGCGGCTAAGTCGTCGGTCAAATAGAACTTTAGATACGGGAGGCGCAATTTACATTGGCATTGGGTAGAGCGGTAGGGGGAGCTATCCGGTTTTACGGGGTGCACGTTTTAATATGTTCCAATTGAGATAAAATTATGAAACTTGTTGGGTGTTTAGGTGTTGCCACGCACTATCTATTGATGTTGAAATGGCGACGATCGGACAATTAGTCCGGGAGTTATAGCCGTTTGAATTTTGCAGAATGTACCAAAATGCCGGAGGCGCCGAGATCTCTTTACAAAAATCTGCCGTATTTTTAACTATGTTCCAGTATAGCTATAATTATGAAACTTGGTGGGTGTTTAGGTGTTGCCACACACTATCTTTTCATATTGGTTTGATCACTGCCGGACAATTAGTCCGGGAGTTATGGCCGTTCGAATTTCGCCAATTTCGGCGCCCTGGGCAGGTGCCCGTTTTACCGAAATTTTAATTATAACTGAAAACAAATCGTGCCAAAGGACACTTAAGAGCACCAATAGCCCACGTACCAAGCGGCTAAGTCGTCGGTCAAATAGAACTTTAGATACGGGAGGCGCAATTTACATTGGCATTGGGTAGAGGGGTAGGGGGAGCTATCCGGTTTTACGGGGTGCACGTTTTAATATGTTCCAATTGAGATAAAATTATGAAACTTGGTGGGTGTTTAGGTGTTGCCACGCACTATCTATTGATATTGAAATGTCGACGATCGGACAATTAGTCCGGCAGTTATAGCCGTTTGAATTTTGCAGAATGTACCAAAATGCCGGAGGCGCCGAGATCTCTTTACAAAAATCTGTCGTATTTTTAACTATGTTCCAGTATAGCTATAATTATGAAACTTGGTGGGTGTTTAGGTGTTGCCACACACTATCTTTTCATATTGGTTTGATCACTGCCGGACAATTAGTCCGGGAGTTATGGCCGTTCGAATTTCGCCAATTTGGGCGCCCTGGGCAGGTGCCCGTTTTACCGAAATTTTAATTATAACTGAAAACAAATCGTGCCAAAGGACACTTAAGAGCACCAATAGCCCACGTACCAAGCGGCTAAGTCGTCGGTCAAATAGAACTTTAGATACGGGAGGCGCAATTTACATTGGCATTGGGTAGAGCGGTAGGGGGCGCTAGCCGGTTTTACGGGGTGCACGTTTTAATATGTTCCAATTGAGATAAAATTATGAAACTTGGTGGGTGTTTAGGTGTTGCCACGCACTATCTATTGATGTTGAAATGGCGACGATCGGACAATTAGTCCGGGAGTTATAGCCGTTTGAATTTTGCAGAATGTACCAAAATGCCGGAGGCGCCGAGATCTCTTTACAAAAATCTGCCGTATTTTTAACTATGTTCCAGTATAGCTATAATTATGAAACTTGGTGGGTGTTTAGGTGTTGCCACACACTATCTTTTCATATTGGTTTGATCACTGCCGGACAATTAGTCCGGGAGTTATGGCCGTTCGAATTTCGCCAATTTCGGCGCCCTGGGCAGGTGCCCGTTTTACCGAAATTTTAATTATAACTGAAAACAAATCGTGCCAAAGGACACTTAAGAGCACCAATAGCCCACGTACCAAGCGGCTAAGTCGTCGGTCAAATAGAACTTTAGATACGGGAGGCGCAATTTACATTGGCATTGGGTAGAGGGGTAGGGGGAGCTATCCGGTTTTACGGGGTGCACGTTTTAATATGTTCCAATTGAGATAAAATTATGAAACTTGGTGGGTGTTTAGGTGTTGCCACGCACTATCTATTGATATTGAAATGTCGACGATCGGACAATTAGTCCGGCAGTTATAGCCGTTTGAATTTTGCAGAATGTACCAAAATGCCGGAGGCGCCGAGATCTCTTTACAAAAATCTGTCGTATTTTTAACTATGTTCCAGTATAGCTATAATTATGAAACTTGGTGGGTGTTTAGGTGTTGCCACACACTATCTTTTCATATTGGTTTGATCACTGCCGGACAATTAGTCCGGGAGTTATGGCCGTTCGAATTTCGCCAATTTGGGCGCCCTGGGCAGGTGCCCGTTTTACCGAAATTTTAATTATAACTGAAAACAAATCGTGCCAAAGGACACTTAAGAGCACCAATAGCCCACGTACCAAGCGGCTAAGTCGTCGGTCAAATAGAACTTTAGATACGGGAGGCGCAATTTACATTGGCATTGGGTAGAGCGGTAGGGGGAGCTATCCGGTTTTACGGGGTGCACGTTTTAATATGTTCCAATTGAGATAAAATTATGAAACTTGTTGGGTGTTTAGGTGTTGCCACGCACTATCTATTGATGTTGAAATGGCGACGATCGGACAATTAGTCCGGGAGTTATAGCCGTTTGAATTTTGCAGAATGTACCAAAATGCCGGAGGCGCCGAGATCTCTTTACAAAAATCTGCCGTATTTTTAACTATGTTCCAGTATAGCTATAATTATGAAACTTGGTGGGTGTTTAGGTGTTGCCACACACTATCTTTTCATATTGGTTTGATCACTGCCGGACAATTAGTCCGGGAGTTATGGCCGTTCGAATTTCGCCAATTTCGGCGCCCTGGGCAGGTGCCCGTTTTACCGAAATTTTAATTATAACTGAAAACAAATCGTGCCAAAGGACACTTAAGAGCACCAATAGCCCACGTACCAAGCGGCTAAGTCGTCGGTCAAATAGAACTTTAGATACGGGAGGCGCAATTTACATTGGCATTGGGTAGAGGGGTAGGGGGAGCTATCCGGTTTTACGGGGTGCACGTTTTAATATGTTCCAATTGAGATAAAATTATGAAACTTGGTGGGTGTTTAGGTGTTGCCACGCACTATCTATTGATATTGAAATGTCGACGATCGGACAATTAGTCCGGCAGTTATAGCCGTTTGAATTTTGCAGAATGTACCAAAATGCCGGAGGCGCCGAGATCTCTTTACAAAAATCTGTCGTATTTTTAACTATGTTCCAGTATAGCTATAATTATGAAACTTGGTGGGTGTTTAGGTGTTGCCACACACTATCTTTTCATATTGGTTTGATCACTGCCGGACAATTAGTCCGGGAGTTATGGCCGTTCGAATTTCGCCAATTTGGGCGCCCTGGGCAGGTGCCCGTTTTACCGAAATTTTAATTATAACTGAAAACAAATCGTGCCAAAGGACACTTAAGAGCACCAATAGCCCACGTACCAAGCGGCTAAGTCGTCGGTCAAATAGAACTTTAGATACGGGAGGCGCAATTTACATTGGCATTGGGTAGAGCGGTAGGGGGCGCTAGCCGGTTTTACGGGGTGCACGTTTTAATATGTTCCAATTGAGATAAAATTATGAAACTTGGTGGGTGTTTAGGTGTTGCCACGCACTATCTATTGATGTTGAAATGGCGACGATCGGACAATTAGTCCGGGAGTTATAGCCGTTTGAATTTTGCAGAATGTACCAAAATGCCGGAGGCGCCGAGATCTCTTTACAAAAATCTGCCGTATTTTTAACTATGTTCCAGTATAGCTATAATTATGAAACTTGGTGGGTGTTTAGGTGTTGCCACACACTATCTTTTCATATTGGTTTGATCACTGCCGGACAATTAGTCCGGGAGTTATGGCCGTTCGAATTTCGCCAATTTCGGCGCCCTGGGCAGGTGCCCGTTTTACCGAAATTTTAATTATAACTGAAAACAAATCGTGCCAAAGGACACTTAAGAGCACCAATAGCCCACGTACCAAGCGGCTAAGTCGTCGGTCAAATAGAACTTTAGATACGGGAGGCGCAATTTACATTGGCATTGGGTAGAGGGGTAGGGGGAGCTATCCGGTTTTACGGGGTGCACGTTTTAATATGTTCCAATTGAGATAAAATTATGAAACTTGGTGGGTGTTTAGGTGTTGCCACGCACTATCTATTGATATTGAAATGTCGACGATCGGACAATTAGTCCGGCAGTTATAGCCGTTTGAATTTTGCAGAATGTACCAAAATGCCGGAGGCGCCGAGATCTCTTTACAAAAATCTGTCGTATTTTTAACTATGTTCCAGTATAGCTATAATTATGAAACTTGGTGGGTGTTTAGGTGTTGCCACACACTATCTTTTCATATTGGTTTGATCACTGCCGGACAATTAGTCCGGGAGTTATGGCCGTTCGAATTTCGCCAATTTGGGCGCCCTGGGCAGGTGCCCGTTTTACCGAAATTTTAATTATAACTGAAAACAAATCGTGCCAAAGGACACTTAAGAGCACCAATAGCCCACGTACCAAGCGGCTAAGTCGTCGGTCAAATAGAACTTTAGATACGGGAGGCGCAATTTACATTGGCATTGGGTAGAGCGGTAGGGGGAGCTATCCGGTTTTACGGGGTGCACGTTTTAATATGTTCCAATTGAGATAAAATTATGAAACTTGTTGGGTGTTTAGGTGTTGCCACGCACTATCTATTGATGTTGAAATGGCGACGATCGGACAATTAGTCCGGGAGTTATAGCCGTTTGAATTTTGCAGAATGTACCAAAATGCCGGAGGCGCCGAGATCTCTTTACAAAAATCTGCCGTATTTTTAACTATGTTCCAGTATAGCTATAATTATGAAACTTGGTGGGTGTTTAGGTGTTGCCACACACTATCTTTTCATATTGGTTTGATCACTGCCGGACAATTAGTCCGGGAGTTATGGCCGTTCGAATTTCGCCAATTTCGGCGCCCTGGGCAGGTGCCCGTTTTACCGAAATTTTAATTATAACTGAAAACAAATCGTGCCAAAGGACACTTAAGAGCACCAATAGCCCACGTACCAAGCGGCTAAGTCGTCGGTCAAATAGAACTTTAGATACGGGAGGCGCAATTTACATTGGCATTGGGTAGAGGGGTAGGGGGAGCTATCCGGTTTTACGGGGTGCACGTTTTAATATGTTCCAATTGAGATAAAATTATGAAACTTGGTGGGTGTTTAGGTGTTGCCACGCACTATCTATTGATATTGAAATGTCGACGATCGGACAATTAGTCCGGCAGTTATAGCCGTTTGAATTTTGCAGAATGTACCAAAATGCCGGAGGCGCCGAGATCTCTTTACAAAAATCTGTCGTATTTTTAACTATGTTCCAGTATAGCTATAATTATGAAACTTGGTGGGTGTTTAGGTGTTGCCACACACTATCTTTTCATATTGGTTTGATCACTGCCGGACAATTAGTCCGGGAGTTATGGCCGTTCGAATTTCGCCAATTTGGGCGCCCTGGGCAGGTGCCCGTTTTACCGAAATTTTAATTATAACTGAAAACAAATCGTGCCAAAGGACACTTAAGAGCACCAATAGCCCACGTACCAAGCGGCTAAGTCGTCGGTCAAATAGAACTTTAGATACGGGAGGCGCAATTTACATTGGCATTGGGTAGAGCGGTAGGGGGCGCTAGCCGGTTTTACGGGGTGCACGTTTTAATATGTTCCAATTGAGATAAAATTATGAAACTTGGTGGGTGTTTAGGTGTTGCCACGCACTATCTATTGATGTTGAAATGGCGACGATCGGACAATTAGTCCGGGAGTTATAGCCGTTTGAATTTTGCAGAATGTACCAAAATGCCGGAGGCGCCGAGATCTCTTTACAAAAATCTGCCGTATTTTTAACTATGTTCCAGTATAGCTATAATTATGAAACTTGGTGGGTGTTTAGGTGTTGCCACACACTATCTTTTCATATTGGTTTGATCACTGCCGGACAATTAGTCCGGGAGTTATGGCCGTTCGAATTTCGCCAATTTCGGCGCCCTGGGCAGGTGCCCGTTTTACCGAAATTTTAATTATAACTGAAAACAAATCGTGCCAAAGGACACTTAAGAGCACCAATAGCCCACGTACCAAGCGGCTAAGTCGTCGGTCAAATAGAACTTTAGATACGGGAGGCGCAATTTACATTGGCATTGGGTAGAGGGGTAGGGGGAGCTATCCGGTTTTACGGGGTGCACGTTTTAATATGTTCCAATTGAGATAAAATTATGAAACTTGGTGGGTGTTTAGGTGTTGCCACGCACTATCTATTGATATTGAAATGTCGACGATCGGACAATTAGTCCGGCAGTTATAGCCGTTTGAATTTTGCAGAATGTACCAAAATGCCGGAGGCGCCGAGATCTCTTTACAAAAATCTGTCGTATTTTTAACTATGTTCCAGTATAGCTATAATTATGAAACTTGGTGGGTGTTTAGGTGTTGCCACACACTATCTTTTCATATTGGTTTGATCACTGCCGGACAATTAGTCCGGGAGTTATGGCCGTTCGAATTTCGCCAATTTGGGCGCCCTGGGCAGGTGCCCGTTTTACCGAAATTTTAATTATAACTGAAAACAAATCGTGCCAAAGGACACTTAAGAGCACCAATAGCCCACGTACCAAGCGGCTAAGTCGTCGGTCAAATAGAACTTTAGATACGGGAGGCGCAATTTACATTGGCATTGGGTAGAGCGGTAGGGGGAGCTATCCGGTTTTACGGGGTGCACGTTTTAATATGTTCCAATTGAGATAAAATTATGAAACTTGTTGGGTGTTTAGGTGTTGCCACGCACTATCTATTGATGTTGAAATGGCGACGATCGGACAATTAGTCCGGGAGTTATAGCCGTTTGAATTTTGCAGAATGTACCAAAATGCCGGAGGCGCCGAGATCTCTTTACAAAAATCTGCCGTATTTTTAACTATGTTCCAGTATAGCTATAATTATGAAACTTGGTGGGTGTTTAGGTGTTGCCACACACTATCTTTTCATATTGGTTTGATCACTGCCGGACAATTAGTCCGGGAGTTATGGCCGTTCGAATTTCGCCAATTTCGGCGCCCTGGGCAGGTGCCCGTTTTACCGAAATTTTAATTATAACTGAAAACAAATCGTGCCAAAGGACACTTAAGAGCACCAATAGCCCACGTACCAAGCGGCTAAGTCGTCGGTCAAATAGAACTTTAGATACGGGAGGCGCAATTTACATTGGCATTGGGTAGAGGGGTAGGGGGAGCTATCCGGTTTTACGGGGTGCACGTTTTAATATGTTCCAATTGAGATAAAATTATGAAACTTGGTGGGTGTTTAGGTGTTGCCACGCACTATCTATTGATATTGAAATGTCGACGATCGGACAATTAGTCCGGCAGTTATAGCCGTTTGAATTTTGCAGAATGTACCAAAATGCCGGAGGCGCCGAGATCTCTTTACAAAAATCTGTCGTATTTTTAACTATGTTCCAGTATAGCTATAATTATGAAACTTGGTGGGTGTTTAGGTGTTGCCACACACTATCTTTTCATATTGGTTTGATCACTGCCGGACAATTAGTCCGGGAGTTATGGCCGTTCGAATTTCGCCAATTTGGGCGCCCTGGGCAGGTGCCCGTTTTACCGAAATTTTAATTATAACTGAAAACAAATCGTGCCAAAGGACACTTAAGAGCACCAATAGCCCACGTACCAAGCGGCTAAGTCGTCGGTCAAATAGAACTTTAGATACGGGAGGCGCAATTTACATTGGCATTGGGTAGAGCGGTAGGGGGCGCTAGCCGGTTTTACGGGGTGCACGTTTTAATATGTTCCAATTGAGATAAAATTATGAAACTTGTTGGGTGTTTAGGTGTTGCCACGCACTATCTATTGATGTTGAAATGGCGACGATCGGACAATTAGTCCGGGAGTTATAGCCGTTTGAATTTTGCAGAATGTACCAAAATGCCGGAGGCGCCGAGATCTCTTTACAAAAATCTGCCGTATTTTTAACTATGTTCCAGTATAGCTATAATTATGAAACTTGGTGGGTGTTTAGGTGTTGCCACACACTATCTTTTCATATTGGTTTGATCACTGCCGGACAATTAGTCCGGGAGTTATGGCCGTTCGAATTTCGCCAATTTCGGCGCCCTGGGCAGGTGCCCGTTTTACCGAAATTTTAATTATAACTGAAAACAAATCGTGCCAAAGGACACTTAAGAGCACCAATAGCCCACGTACCAAGCGGCTAAGTCGTCGGTCAAATAGAACTTTAGATACGGGAGGCGCAATTTACATTGGCATTGGGTAGAGGGGTAGGGGGAGCTATCCGGTTTTACGGGGTGCACGTTTTAATATGTTCCAATTGAGATAAAATTATGAAACTTGGTGGGTGTTTAGGTGTTGCCACGCACTATCTATTGATATTGAAATGTCGACGATCGGACAATTAGTCCGGCAGTTATAGCCGTTTGAATTTTGCAGAATGTACCAAAATGCCGGAGGCGCCGAGATCTCTTTACAAAAATCTGTCGTATTTTTAACTATGTTCCAGTATAGCTATAATTATGAAACTTGGTGGGTGTTTAGGTGTTGCCACACACTATCTTTTCATATTGGTTTGATCACTGCCGGACAATTAGTCCGGGAGTTATGGCCGTTCGAATTTCGCCAATTTGGGCGCCCTGGGCAGGTGCCCGTTTTACCGAAATTTTAATTATAACTGAAAACAAATCGTGCCAAAGGACACTTAAGAGCACCAATAGCCCACGTACCAAGCGGCTAAGTCGTCGGTCAAATAGAACTTTAGATACGGGAGGCGCAATTTACATTGGCATTGGGTAGAGCGGTAGGGGGAGCTATCCGGTTTTACGGGGTGCACGTTTTAATATGTTCCAATTGAGATAAAATTATGAAACTTGTTGGGTGTTTAGGTGTTGCCACGCACTATCTATTGATGTTGAAATGGCGACGATCGGACAATTAGTCCGGGAGTTATAGCCGTTTGAATTTTGCAGAATGTACCAAAATGCCGGAGGCGCCGAGATCTCTTTACAAAAATCTGCCGTATTTTTAACTATGTTCCAGTATAGCTATAATTATGAAACTTGGTGGGTGTTTAGGTGTTGCCACACACTATCTTTTCATATTGGTTTGATCACTGCCGGACAATTAGTCCGGGAGTTATGGCCGTTCGAATTTCGCCAATTTCGGCGCCCTGGGCAGGTGCCCGTTTTACCGAAATTTTAATTATAACTGAAAACAAATCGTGCCAAAGGACACTTAAGAGCACCAATAGCCCACGTACCAAGCGGCTAAGTCGTCGGTCAAATAGAACTTTAGATACGGGAGGCGCAATTTACATTGGCATTGGGTAGAGGGGTAGGGGGAGCTATCCGGTTTTACGGGGTGCACGTTTTAATATGTTCCAATTGAGATAAAATTATGAAACTTGGTGGGTGTTTAGGTGTTGCCACGCACTATCTATTGATATTGAAATGTCGACGATCGGACAATTAGTCCGGCAGTTATAGCCGTTTGAATTTTGCAGAATGTACCAAAATGCCGGAGGCGCCGAGATCTCTTTACAAAAATCTGTCGTATTTTTAACTATGTTCCAGTATAGCTATAATTATGAAACTTGGTGGGTGTTTAGGTGTTGCCACACACTATCTTTTCATATTGGTTTGATCACTGCCGGACAATTAGTCCGGGAGTTATGGCCGTTCGAATTTCGCCAATTTGGGCGCCCTGGGCAGGTGCCCGTTTTACCGAAATTTTAATTATAACTGAAAACAAATCGTGCCAAAGGACACTTAAGAGCACCAATAGCCCACGTACCAAGCGGCTAAGTCGTCGGTCAAATAGAACTTTAGATACGGGAGGCGCAATTTACATTGGCATTGGGTAGAGCGGTAGGGGGCGCTAGCCGGTTTTACGGGGTGCACGTTTTAATATGTTCCAATTGAGATAAAATTATGAAACTTGGTGGGTGTTTAGGTGTTGCCACGCACTATCTATTGATGTTGAAATGGCGACGATCGGACAATTAGTCCGGGAGTTATAGCCGTTTGAATTTTGCAGAATGTACCAAAATGCCGGAGGCGCCGAGATCTCTTTACAAAAATCTGCCGTATTTTTAACTATGTTCCAGTATAGCTATAATTATGAAACTTGGTGGGTGTTTAGGTGTTGCCACACACTATCTTTTCATATTGGTTTGATCACTGCCGGACAATTAGTCCGGGAGTTATGGCCGTTCGAATTTCGCCAATTTCGGCGCCCTGGGCAGGTGCCCGTTTTACCGAAATTTTAATTATAACTGAAAACAAATCGTGCCAAAGGACACTTAAGAGCACCAATAGCCCACGTACCAAGCGGCTAAGTCGTCGGTCAAATAGAACTTTAGATACGGGAGGCGCAATTTACATTGGCATTGGGTAGAGGGGTAGGGGGAGCTATCCGGTTTTACGGGGTGCACGTTTTAATATGTTCCAATTGAGATAAAATTATGAAACTTGGTGGGTGTTTAGGTGTTGCCACGCACTATCTATTGATATTGAAATGTCGACGATCGGACAATTAGTCCGGCAGTTATAGCCGTTTGAATTTTGCAGAATGTACCAAAATGCCGGAGGCGCCGAGATCTCTTTACAAAAATCTGTCGTATTTTTAACTATGTTCCAGTATAGCTATAATTATGAAACTTGGTGGGTGTTTAGGTGTTGCCACACACTATCTTTTCATATTGGTTTGATCACTGCCGGACAATTAGTCCGGGAGTTATGGCCGTTCGAATTTCGCCAATTTGGGCGCCCTGGGCAGGTGCCCGTTTTACCGAAATTTTAATTATAACTGAAAACAAATCGTGCCAAAGGACACTTAAGAGCACCAATAGCCCACGTACCAAGCGGCTAAGTCGTCGGTCAAATAGAACTTTAGATACGGGAGGCGCAATTTACATTGGCATTGGGTAGAGCGGTAGGGGGAGCTATCCGGTTTTACGGGGTGCACGTTTTAATATGTTCCAATTGAGATAAAATTATGAAACTTGGTGGGTGTTTAGGTGTTGCCACGCACTATCTATTGATGTTGAAATGGCGACGATCGGACAATTAGTCCGGGAGTTATAGCCGTTTGAATTTTGCAGAATGTACCAAAATGCCGGAGGCGCCGAGATCTCTTTACAAAAATCTGCCGTATTTTTAACTATGTTCCAGTATAGCTATAATTATGAAACTTGGTGGGTGTTTAGGTGTTGCCACACACTATCTTTTCATATTGGTTTGATCACTGCCGGACAATTAGTCCGGGAGTTATGGCCGTTCGAATTTCGCCAATTTCGGCGCCCTGGGCAGGTGCCCGTTTTACCGAAATTTTAATTATAACTGAAAACAAATCGTGCCAAAGGACACTTAAGAGCACCAATAGCCCACGTACCAAGCGGCTAAGTCGTCGGTCAAATAGAACTTTAGATACGGGAGGCGCAATTTACATTGGCATTGGGTAGAGGGGTAGGGGGAGCTATCCGGTTTTACGGGGTGCACGTTTTAATATGTTCCAATTGAGATAAAATTATGAAACTTGGTGGGTGTTTAGGTGTTGCCACGCACTATCTATTGATATTGAAATGTCGACGATCGGACAATTAGTCCGGCAGTTATAGCCGTTTGAATTTTGCAGAATGTACCAAAATGCCGGAGGCGCCGAGATCTCTTTACAAAAATCTGTCGTATTTTTAACTATGTTCCAGTATAGCTATAATTATGAAACTTGGTGGGTGTTTAGGTGTTGCCACACACTATCTTTTCATATTGGTTTGATCACTGCCGGACAATTAGTCCGGGAGTTATGGCCGTTCGAATTTCGCCAATTTGGGCGCCCTGGGCAGGTGCCCGTTTTACCGAAATTTTAATTATAACTGAAAACAAATCGTGCCAAAGGACACTTAAGAGCACCAATAGCCCACGTACCAAGCGGCTAAGTCGTCGGTCAAATAGAACTTTAGATACGGGAGGCGCAATTTACATTGGCATTGGGTAGAGCGGTAGGGGGCGCTAGCCGGTTTTACGGGGTGCACGTTTTAATATGTTCCAATTGAGATAAAATTATGAAACTTGGTGGGTGTTTAGGTGTTGCCACGCACTATCTATTGATGTTGAAATGGCGACGATCGGACAATTAGTCCGGGAGTTATAGCCGTTTGAATTTTGCAGAATGTACCAAAATGCCGGAGGCGCCGAGATCTCTTTACAAAAATCTGCCGTATTTTTAACTATGTTCCAGTATAGCTATAATTATGAAACTTGGTGGGTGTTTAGGTGTTGCCACACACTATCTTTTCATATTGGTTTGATCACTGCCGGACAATTAGTCCGGGAGTTATGGCCGTTCGAATTTCGCCAATTTCGGCGCCCTGGGCAGGTGCCCGTTTTACCGAAATTTTAATTATAACTGAAAACAAATCGTGCCAAAGGACACTTAAGAGCACCAATAGCCCACGTACCAAGCGGCTAAGTCGTCGGTCAAATAGAACTTTAGATACGGGAGGCGCAATTTACATTGGCATTGGGTAGAGGGGTAGGGGGAGCTATCCGGTTTTACGGGGTGCACGTTTTAATATGTTCCAATTGAGATAAAATTATGAAACTTGGTGGGTGTTTAGGTGTTGCCACGCACTATCTATTGATATTGAAATGTCGACGATCGGACAATTAGTCCGGCAGTTATAGCCGTTTGAATTTTGCAGAATGTACCAAAATGCCGGAGGCGCCGAGATCTCTTTACAAAAATCTGTCGTATTTTTAACTATGTTCCAGTATAGCTATAATTATGAAACTTGGTGGGTGTTTAGGTGTTGCCACACACTATCTTTTCATATTGGTTTGATCACTGCCGGACAATTAGTCCGGGAGTTATGGCCGTTCGAATTTCGCCAATTTGGGCGCCCTGGGCAGGTGCCCGTTTTACCGAAATTTTAATTATAACTGAAAACAAATCGTGCCAAAGGACACTTAAGAGCACCAATAGCCCACGTACCAAGCGGCTAAGTCGTCGGTCAAATAGAACTTTAGATACGGGAGGCGCAATTTACATTGGCATTGGGTAGAGCGGTAGGGGGAGCTATCCGGTTTTACGGGGTGCACGTTTTAATATGTTCCAATTGAGATAAAATTATGAAACTTGTTGGGTGTTTAGGTGTTGCCACGCACTATCTATTGATGTTGAAATGGCGACGATCGGACAATTAGTCCGGGAGTTATAGCCGTTTGAATTTTGCAGAATGTACCAAAATGCCGGAGGCGCCGAGATCTCTTTACAAAAATCTGCCGTATTTTTAACTATGTTCCAGTATAGCTATAATTATGAAACTTGGTGGGTGTTTAGGTGTTGCCACACACTATCTTTTCATATTGGTTTGATCACTGCCGGACAATTAGTCCGGGAGTTATGGCCGTTCGAATTTCGCCAATTTCGGCGCCCTGGGCAGGTGCCCGTTTTACCGAAATTTTAATTATAACTGAAAACAAATCGTGCCAAAGGACACTTAAGAGCACCAATAGCCCACGTACCAAGCGGCTAAGTCGTCGGTCAAATAGAACTTTAGATACGGGAGGCGCAATTTACATTGGCATTGGGTAGAGGGGTAGGGGGAGCTATCCGGTTTTACGGGGTGCACGTTTTAATATGTTCCAATTGAGATAAAATTATGAAACTTGGTGGGTGTTTAGGTGTTGCCACGCACTATCTATTGATATTGAAATGTCGACGATCGGACAATTAGTCCGGCAGTTATAGCCGTTTGAATTTTGCAGAATGTACCAAAATGCCGGAGGCGCCGAGATCTCTTTACAAAAATCTGTCGTATTTTTAACTATGTTCCAGTATAGCTATAATTATGAAACTTGGTGGGTGTTTAGGTGTTGCCACACACTATCTTTTCATATTGGTTTGATCACTGCCGGACAATTAGTCCGGGAGTTATGGCCGTTCGAATTTCGCCAATTTGGGCGCCCTGGGCAGGTGCCCGTTTTACCGAAATTTTAATTATAACTGAAAACAAATCGTGCCAAAGGACACTTAAGAGCACCAATAGCCCACGTACCAAGCGGCTAAGTCGTCGGTCAAATAGAACTTTAGATACGGGAGGCGCAATTTACATTGGCATTGGGTAGAGCGGTAGGGGGCGCTAGCCGGTTTTACGGGGTGCACGTTTTAATATGTTCCAATTGAGATAAAATTATGAAACTTGGTGGGTGTTTAGGTGTTGCCACGCACTATCTATTGATGTTGAAATGGCGACGATCGGACAATTAGTCCGGGAGTTATAGCCGTTTGAATTTTGCAGAATGTACCAAAATGCCGGAGGCGCCGAGATCTCTTTACAAAAATCTGCCGTATTTTTAACTATGTTCCAGTATAGCTATAATTATGAAACTTGGTGGGTGTTTAGGTGTTGCCACACACTATCTTTTCATATTGGTTTGATCACTGCCGGACAATTAGTCCGGGAGTTATGGCCGTTCGAATTTCGCCAATTTCGGCGCCCTGGGCAGGTGCCCGTTTTACCGAAATTTTAATTATAACTGAAAACAAATCGTGCCAAAGGACACTTAAGAGCACCAATAGCCCACGTACCAAGCGGCTAAGTCGTCGGTCAAATAGAACTTTAGATACGGGAGGCGCAATTTACATTGGCATTGGGTAGAGGGGTAGGGGGAGCTATCCGGTTTTACGGGGTGCACGTTTTAATATGTTCCAATTGAGATAAAATTATGAAACTTGGTGGGTGTTTAGGTGTTGCCACGCACTATCTATTGATATTGAAATGTCGACGATCGGACAATTAGTCCGGCAGTTATAGCCGTTTGAATTTTGCAGAATGTACCAAAATGCCGGAGGCGCCGAGATCTCTTTACAAAAATCTGTCGTATTTTTAACTATGTTCCAGTATAGCTATAATTATGAAACTTGGTGGGTGTTTAGGTGTTGCCACACACTATCTTTTCATATTGGTTTGATCACTGCCGGACAATTAGTCCGGGAGTTATGGCCGTTCGAATTTCGCCAATTTGGGCGCCCTGGGCAGGTGCCCGTTTTACCGAAATTTTAATTATAACTGAAAACAAATCGTGCCAAAGGACACTTAAGAGCACCAATAGCCCACGTACCAAGCGGCTAAGTCGTCGGTCAAATAGAACTTTAGATACGGGAGGCGCAATTTACATTGGCATTGGGTAGAGCGGTAGGGGGAGCTATCCGGTTTTACGGGGTGCACGTTTTAATATGTTCCAATTGAGATAAAATTATGAAACTTGTTGGGTGTTTAGGTGTTGCCACGCACTATCTATTGATGTTGAAATGGCGACGATCGGACAATTAGTCCGGGAGTTATAGCCGTTTGAATTTTGCAGAATGTACCAAAATGCCGGAGGCGCCGAGATCTCTTTACAAAAATCTGCCGTATTTTTAACTATGTTCCAGTATAGCTATAATTATGAAACTTGGTGGGTGTTTAGGTGTTGCCACACACTATCTTTTCATATTGGTTTGATCACTGCCGGACAATTAGTCCGGGAGTTATGGCCGTTCGAATTTCGCCAATTTCGGCGCCCTGGGCAGGTGCCCGTTTTACCGAAATTTTAATTATAACTGAAAACAAATCGTGCCAAAGGACACTTAAGAGCACCAATAGCCCACGTACCAAGCGGCTAAGTCGTCGGTCAAATAGAACTTTAGATACGGGAGGCGCAATTTACATTGGCATTGGGTAGAGGGGTAGGGGGAGCTATCCGGTTTTACGGGGTGCACGTTTTAATATGTTCCAATTGAGATAAAATTATGAAACTTGGTGGGTGTTTAGGTGTTGCCACGCACTATCTATTGATATTGAAATGTCGACGATCGGACAATTAGTCCGGCAGTTATAGCCGTTTGAATTTTGCAGAATGTACCAAAATGCCGGAGGCGCCGAGATCTCTTTACAAAAATCTGTCGTATTTTTAACTATGTTCCAGTATAGCTATAATTATGAAACTTGGTGGGTGTTTAGGTGTTGCCACACACTATCTTTTCATATTGGTTTGATCACTGCCGGACAATTAGTCCGGGAGTTATGGCCGTTCGAATTTCGCCAATTTGGGCGCCCTGGGCAGGTGCCCGTTTTACCGAAATTTTAATTATAACTGAAAACAAATCGTGCCAAAGGACACTTAAGAGCACCAATAGCCCACGTACCAAGCGGCTAAGTCGTCGGTCAAATAGAACTTTAGATACGGGAGGCGCAATTTACATTGGCATTGGGTAGAGCGGTAGGGGGAGCTATCCGGTTTTACGGGGTGCACGTTTTAATATGTTCCAATTGAGATAAAATTATGAAACTTGTTGGGTGTTTAGGTGTTGCCACGCACTATCTATTGATGTTGAAATGGCGACGATCGGACAATTAGTCCGGGAGTTATAGCCGTTTGAATTTTGCAGAATGTACCAAAATGCCGGAGGCGCCGAGATCTCTTTACAAAAATCTGCCGTATTTTTAACTATGTTCCAGTATAGCTATAATTATGAAACTTGGTGGGTGTTTAGGTGTTGCCACACACTATCTTTTCATATTGGTTTGATCACTGCCGGACAATTAGTCCGGGAGTTATGGCCGTTCGAATTTCGCCAATTTCGGCGCCCTGGGCAGGTGCCCGTTTTACCGAAATTTTAATTATAACTGAAAACAAATCGTGCCAAAGGACACTTAAGAGCACCAATAGCCCACGTACCAAGCGGCTAAGTCGTCGGTCAAATAGAACTTTAGATACGGGAGGCGCAATTTACATTGGCATTGGGTAGAGGGGTAGGGGGAGCTATCCGGTTTTACGGGGTGCACGTTTTAATATGTTCCAATTGAGATAAAATTATGAAACTTGGTGGGTGTTTAGGTGTTGCCACGCACTATCTATTGATATTGAAATGTCGACGATCGGACAATTAGTCCGGCAGTTATAGCCGTTTGAATTTTGCAGAATGTACCAAAATGCCGGAGGCGCCGAGATCTCTTTACAAAAATCTGTCGTATTTTTAACTATGTTCCAGTATAGCTATAATTATGAAACTTGGTGGGTGTTTAGGTGTTGCCACACACTATCTTTTCATATTGGTTTGATCACTGCCGGACAATTAGTCCGGGAGTTATGGCCGTTCGAATTTCGCCAATTTGGGCGCCCTGGGCAGGTGCCCGTTTTACCGAAATTTTAATTATAACTGAAAACAAATCGTGCCAAAGGACACTTAAGAGCACCAATAGCCCACGTACCAAGCGGCTAAGTCGTCGGTCAAATAGAACTTTAGATACGGGAGGCGCAATTTACATTGGCATTGGGTAGAGCGGTAGGGGGCGCTATCCGGTTTTACGGGGTGCACGTTTTAATATGTTCCAATTGAGATAAAATTATGAAACTTGGTGGGTGTTTAGGTGTTGCCACGCACTATCTATTGATGTTGAAATGGCGACGATCGGACAATTAGTCCGGGAGTTATAGCCGTTTGAATTTTGCAGAATGTACCAAAATGCCGGAGGCGCCGAGATCTCTTTACAAAAATCTGCCGTATTTTTAACTATGTTCCAGTATAGCTATAATTATGAAACTTGGTGGGTGTTTAGGTGTTGCCACACACTATCTTTTCATATTGGTTTGATCACTGCCGGACAATTAGTCCGGGAGTTATGGCCGTTCGAATTTCGCCAATTTCGGCGCCCTGGGCAGGTGCCCGTTTTACCGAAATTTTAATTATAACTGAAAACAAATCGTGCCAAAGGACACTTAAGAGCACCAATAGCCCACGTACCAAGCGGCTAAGTCGTCGGTCAAATAGAACTTTAGATACGGGAGGCGCAATTTACATTGGCATTGGGTAGAGGGGTAGGGGGAGCTATCCGGTTTTACGGGGTGCACGTTTTAATATGTTCCAATTGAGATAAAATTATGAAACTTGGTGGGTGTTTAGGTGTTGCCACGCACTATCTATTGATATTGAAATGTCGACGATCGGACAATTAGTCCGGCAGTTATAGCCGTTTGAATTTTGCAGAATGTACCAAAATGCCGGAGGCGCCGAGATCTCTTTACAAAAATCTGTCGTATTTTTAACTATGTTCCAGTATAGCTATAATTATGAAACTTGGTGGGTGTTTAGGTGTTGCCACACACTATCTTTTCATATTGGTTTGATCACTGCCGGACAATTAGTCCGGGAGTTATGGCCGTTCGAATTTCGCCAATTTGGGCGCCCTGGGCAGGTGCCCGTTTTACCGAAATTTTAATTATAACTGAAAACAAATCGTGCCAAAGGACACTTAAGAGCACCAATAGCCCACGTACCAAGCGGCTAAGTCGTCGGTCAAATAGAACTTTAGATACGGGAGGCGCAATTTACATTGGCATTGGGTAGAGCGGTAGGGGGAGCTATCCGGTTTTACGGGGTGCACGTTTTAATATGTTCCAATTGAGATAAAATTATGAAACTTGTTGGGTGTTTAGGTGTTGCCACGCACTATCTATTGATGTTGAAATGGCGACGATCGGACAATTAGTCCGGGAGTTATAGCCGTTTGAATTTTGCAGAATGTACCAAAATGCCGGAGGCGCCGAGATCTCTTTACAAAAATCTGCCGTATTTTTAACTATGTTCCAGTATAGCTATAATTATGAAACTTGGTGGGTGTTTAGGTGTTGCCACACACTATCTTTTCATATTGGTTTGATCACTGCCGGACAATTAGTCCGGGAGTTATGGCCGTTCGAATTTCGCCAATTTCGGCGCCCTGGGCAGGTGCCCGTTTTACCGAAATTTTAATTATAACTGAAAACAAATCGTGCCAAAGGACACTTAAGAGCACCAATAGCCCACGTACCAAGCGGCTAAGTCGTCGGTCAAATAGAACTTTAGATACGGGAGGCGCAATTTACATTGGCATTGGGTAGAGGGGTAGGGGGAGCTATCCGGTTTTACGGGGTGCACGTTTTAATATGTTCCAATTGAGATAAAATTATGAAAACTTGGTGGGTGTTTAGGTGTTGCCACGCACTATCTATTGATATTGAAATGTCGACGATCGGACAATTAGTCCGGCAGTTATAGCCGTTTGAATTTTGCAGAATGTACCAAAATGCCGGAGGCGCCGAGATCTCTTTACAAAAATCTGTCGTATTTTTAACTATGTTCCAGTATAGCTATAATTATGAAACTTGGTGGGTGTTTAGGTGTTGCCACACACTATCTTTTCATATTGGTTTGATCACTGCCGGACAATTAGTCCGGGAGTTATGGCCGTTCGAATTTCGCCAATTTGGGCGCCCTGGGCAGGTGCCCGTTTTACCGAAATTTTAATTATAACTGAAAACAAATCGTGCCAAAGGACACTTAAGAGCACCAATAGCCCACGTACCAAGCGGCTAAGTCGTCGGTCAAATAGAACTTTAGATACGGGAGGCGCAATTTACATTGGCATTGGGTAGAGCGGTAGGGGGCGCTATCCGGTTTTACGGGGTGCACGTTTTAATATGTTCCAATTGAGATAAAATTATGAAACTTGGTGGGTGTTTAGGTGTTGCCACGCACTATCTATTGATGTTGAAATGGCGACGATCGGACAATTAGTCCGGGAGTTATAGCCGTTTGAATTTTGCAGAATGTACCAAAATGCCGGAGGCGCCGAGATCTCTTTACAAAAATCTGCCGTATTTTTAACTATGTTCCAGTATAGCTATAATTATGAAACTTGGTGGGTGTTTAGGTGTTGCCACACACTATCTTTTCATATTGGTTTGATCACTGCCGGACAATTAGTCCGGGAGTTATGGCCGTTCGAATTTCGCCAATTTCGGCGCCCTGGGCAGGTGCCCGTTTTACCGAAATTTTAATTATAACTGAAAACAAATCGTGCCAAAGGACACTTAAGAGCACCAATAGCCCACGTACCAAGCGGCTAAGTCGTCGGTCAAATAGAACTTTAGATACGGGAGGCGCAATTTACATTGGCATTGGGTAGAGGGGTAGGGGGAGCTATCCGGTTTTACGGGGTGCACGTTTTAATATGTTCCAATTGAGATAAAATTATGAAACTTGGTGGGTGTTTAGGTGTTGCCACGCACTATCTATTGATATTGAAATGTCGACGATCGGACAATTAGTCCGGCAGTTATAGCCGTTTGAATTTTGCAGAATGTACCAAAATGCCGGAGGCGCCGAGATCTCTTTACAAAAATCTGTCGTATTTTTAACTATGTTCCAGTATAGCTATAATTATGAAACTTGGTGGGTGTTTAGGTGTTGCCACACACTATCTTTTCATATTGGTTTGATCACTGCCGGACAATTAGTCCGGGAGTTATGGCCGTTCGAATTTCGCCAATTTGGGCGCCCTGGGCAGGTGCCCGTTTTACCGAAATTTTAATTATAACTGAAAACAAATCGTGCCAAAGGACACTTAAGAGCACCAATAGCCCACGTACCAAGCGGCTAAGTCGTCGGTCAAATAGAACTTTAGATACGGGAGGCGCAATTTACATTGGCATTGGGTAGAGCGGTAGGGGGAGCTATCCGGTTTTACGGGGTGCACGTTTTAATATGTTCCAATTGAGATAAAATTATGAAACTTGTTGGGTGTTTAGGTGTTGCCACGCACTATCTATTGATGTTGAAATGGCGACGATCGGACAATTAGTCCGGGAGTTATAGCCGTTTGAATTTTGCAGAATGTACCAAAATGCCGGAGGCGCCGAGATCTCTTTACAAAAATCTGCCGTATTTTTAACTATGTTCCAGTATAGCTATAATTATGAAACTTGGTGGGTGTTTAGGTGTTGCCACACACTATCTTTTCATATTGGTTTGATCACTGCCGGACAATTAGTCCGGGAGTTATGGCCGTTCGAATTTCGCCAATTTCGGCGCCCTGGGCAGGTGCCCGTTTTACCGAAATTTTAATTATAACTGAAAACAAATCGTGCCAAAGGACACTTAAGAGCACCAATAGCCCACGTACCAAGCGGCTAAGTCGTCGGTCAAATAGAACTTTAGATACGGGAGGCGCAATTTACATTGGCATTGGGTAGAGGGGTAGGGGGAGCTATCCGGTTTTACGGGGTGCACGTTTTAATATGTTCCAATTGAGATAAAATTATGAAACTTGGTGGGTGTTTAGGTGTTGCCACGCACTATCTATTGATATTGAAATGTCGACGATCGGACAATTAGTCCGGCAGTTATAGCCGTTTGAATTTTGCAGAATGTACCAAAATGCCGGAGGCGCCGAGATCTCTTTACAAAAATCTGTCGTATTTTTAACTATGTTCCAGTATAGCTATAATTATGAAACTTGGTGGGTGTTTAGGTGTTGCCACACACTATCTTTTCATATTGGTTTGATCACTGCCGGACAATTAGTCCGGGAGTTATGGCCGTTCGAATTTCGCCAATTTGGGCGCCCTGGGCAGGTGCCCGTTTTTACCGAAATTTTAATTATAACTGAAAACAAATCGTGCCAAAGGACACTTAAGAGCACCAATAGCCCACGTACCAAGCGGCTAAGTCGTCGGTCAAATAGAACTTTAGATACGGGAGGCGCAATTTACATTGGCATTGGGTAGAGCGGTAGGGGGCGCTAGCCGGTTTTACGGGGTGCACGTTTTAATATGTTCCAATTGAGATAAAATTATGAAACTTGGTGGGTGTTTAGGTGTTGCCACGCACTATCTATTGATGTTGAAATGGCGACGATCGGACAATTAGTCCGGGAGTTATAGCCGTTTGAATTTTGCAGAATGTACCAAAATGCCGGAGGCGCCGAGATCTCTTTACAAAAATCTGCCGTATTTTTAACTATGTTCCAGTATAGCTATAATTATGAAACTTGGTGGGTGTTTAGGTGTTGCCACACACTATCTTTTCATATTGGTTTGATCACTGCCGGACAATTAGTCCGGGAGTTATGGCCGTTCGAATTTCGCCAATTTCGGCGCCCTGGGCAGGTGCCCGTTTTACCGAAATTTTAATTATAACTGAAAACAAATCGTGCCAAAGGACACTTAAGAGCACCAATAGCCCACGTACCAAGCGGCTAAGTCGTCGGTCAAATAGAACTTTAGATACGGGAGGCGCAATTTACATTGGCATTGGGTAGAGGGGTAGGGGGAGCTATCCGGTTTTACGGGGTGCACGTTTTAATATGTTCCAATTGAGATAAAATTATGAAACTTGGTGGGTGTTTAGGTGTTGCCACGCACTATCTATTGATATTGAAATGTCGACGATCGGACAATTAGTCCGGCAGTTATAGCCGTTTGAATTTTGCAGAATGTACCAAAATGCCGGAGGCGCCGAGATCTCTTTACAAAAATCTGTCGTATTTTTAACTATGTTCCAGTATAGCTATAATTATGAAACTTGGTGGGTGTTTAGGTGTTGCCACACACTATCTTTTCATATTGGTTTGATCACTGCCGGACAATTAGTCCGGGAGTTATGGCCGTTCGAATTTCGCCAATTTGGGCGCCCTGGGCAGGTGCCCGTTTTACCGAAATTTTAATTATAACTGAAAACAAATCGTGCCAAAGGACACTTAAGAGCACCAATAGCCCACGTACCAAGCGGCTAAGTCGTCGGTCAAATAGAACTTTAGATACGGGAGGCGCAATTTACATTGGCATTGGGTAGAGCGGTAGGGGGAGCTATCCGGTTTTACGGGGTGCACGTTTTAATATGTTCCAATTGAGATAAAATTATGAAACTTGTT
Organism: Cheiracanthium punctorium; assembly: GCA_038373885.1. Classification (NCBI taxonomy): domain Eukaryota; kingdom Metazoa; phylum Arthropoda; class Arachnida; order Araneae; family Cheiracanthiidae; genus Cheiracanthium; species Cheiracanthium punctorium. The sequence goes on from JAWZYV010001122.1 coordinate 38,200, forward strand.
GGGTGTTTAGGTGTTGCCACGCACTATCTATTGATGTTGAAATGGCGACGATCGGACAATTAGTCCGGGAGTTATAGCCGTTTGAATTTTGCAGAATGTACCAAAATGCCGGAGGCGCCGAGATCTCTTTACAAAAATCTGCCGTATTTTTAACTATGTTCCAGTATAGCTATAATTATGAAACTTGGTGGGTGTTTAGGTGTTGCCACACACTATCTTTTCATATTGGTTTGATCACTGCCGGACAATTAGTCCGGGAGTTATGGCCGTTCGAATTTCGCCAATTTCGGCGCCCTGGGCAGGTGCCCGTTTTACCGAAATTTTAATTATAACTGAAAACAAATCGTGCCAAAGGACACTTAAGAGCACCAATAGCCCACGTACCAAGCGGCTAAGTCGTCGGTCAAATAGAACTTTAGATACGGGAGGCGCAATTTACATTGGCATTGGGTAGAGGGGTAGGGGGAGCTATCCGGTTTTACGGGGTGCACGTTTTAATATGTTCCAATTGAGATAAAATTATGAAACTTGGTGGGTGTTTAGGTGTTGCCACGCACTATCTATTGATATTGAAATGTCGACGATCGGACAATTAGTCCGGCAGTTATAGCCGTTTGAATTTTGCAGAATGTACCAAAATGCCGGAGGCGCCGAGATCTCTTTACAAAAATCTGTCGTATTTTTAACTATGTTCCAGTATAGCTATAATTATGAAACTTGGTGGGTGTTTAGGTGTTGCCACACACTATCTTTTCATATTGGTTTGATCACTGCCGGACAATTAGTCCGGGAGTTATGGCCGTTCGAATTTCGCCAATTTGGGCGCCCTGGGCAGGTGCCCGTTTTACCGAAATTTTAATTATAACTGAAAACAAATCGTGCCAAAGGACACTTAAGAGCACCAATAGCCCACGTACCAAGCGGCTAAGTCGTCGGTCAAATAGAACTTTAGATACGGGAGGCGCAATTTACATTGGCATTGGGTAGAGCGGTAGGGGGCGCTAGCCGGTTTTACGGGGTGCACGTTTTAATATGTTCCAATTGAGATAAAATTATGAAACTTGGTGGGTGTTTAGGTGTTGCCACGCACTATCTATTGATGTTGAAATGGCGACGATCGGACAATTAGTCCGGGAGTTATAGCCGTTTGAATTTTGCAGAATGTACCAAAATGCCGGAGGCGCCGAGATCTCTTTACAAAAATCTGCCGTATTTTTAACTATGTTCCAGTATAGCTATAATTATGAAACTTGGTGGGTGTTTAGGTGTTGCCACACACTATCTTTTCATATTGGTTTGATCACTGCCGGACAATTAGTCCGGGAGTTATGGCCGTTCGAATTTCGCCAATTTCGGCGCCCTGGGCAGGTGCCCGTTTTACCGAAATTTTAATTATAACTGAAAACAAATCGTGCCAAAGGACACTTAAGAGCACCAATAGCCCACGTACCAAGCGGCTAAGTCGTCGGTCAAATAGAACTTTAGATACGGGAGGCGCAATTTACATTG
>JAWZYV010001124.1:0-18853 GCA_038373885.1 Cheiracanthium punctorium
ATTGACAATCAAAAATTCTGATAAGTTGGCAGCCATGATTATAGCTTTGCCGCATGAAACTCTGTACTATAAATCATAGGTTACATTTTTTTCTAAAAATGAGGAGAAAAAATTAAACCATGGGGATATGTAGTCTTTGTTTTAATAATTTGAAATGCAAGCATTTTCACATCAATATAGAAGACCAACTGCATAGATCTGCCAATGCTGAAAAAGAGCAGCTGTTGCCATCGATCCATTTAACTACCAATAACACAGCAGTCTATCGAATAGCTCATCTAGTGCCAAAGCTCCAGAAGTCTCCTGACACAGCTGGCTGCAAACATAGTTGTGGATTGATGCCAATGGCTGCACTTTTTCAGCATTAGGACTAGAGGTCAAAATTCAGAAAATTTGCAAGTGGCTCCTGAGCTTGAAAGTTTGAGCAGCCACTTACTTTTTATTTTTTTTTAATATTACACAACTTAACCCTTTAACGTGCAGTGTTCCCGCTCTGGGAACACCAAACTGTGACGTTTGGACTGTTGCCAGTCACGAAGAATAGATTGGATTTCTATAAAAATAGTTGCAGTTGACATAGCTCCACGAGAATCCTTTACTTTTTAGCGTGTGATTTTCCATAAAAAAATGGCCACGATTATTTTTAACAGCACTGACATCTGCTGGAAAATGGAAGAATGCAAGAACATTCTGGATAGATTGCCCAACGCTGAAAAAAGGGCCGCTGTTGCCATTGCTCGACTTAACTACCAGCAAGAGAGCAGACGATCGAAACGTTCATCGAGATCTAGAGACCCTTTTTTTTTTATGACAGCTGGCTGTGCAGCACAGCCAGCTGTCATCAAAAAAAGGGTCCCTCGATCTGTGACACGCACTGAACATTTCGATCGTCTGCCCTCTTGCTGGTAGTTAAGTCGAGCGATGGCAACGGTGGCCCCTTTTTCAGCATTGGGAAAGGGTTGTGCCTCACAGGGTTAATAAAAGTTTAACAAACATGCACAGCTTAAATAATAAATAAAGATTTCTTAAATTATAAATTTAAGAAATTATGCTTGCAACAATTATTTGCTACAAAAAATAATAAATTACCTGTCAGTATATACAGGGTGTCCCCAAAGCACTGACCTATGCTTTTATTCCCTAAATATTGACCACAGATATGTGCTATTTTGGTATTAGAACAACATATGAAAAGAATTAATAAAGAACACTCTCCACTCATGATTTTTCTTCCCAGGAAGAGAGCTCATTAGCAGGTGGAGAAAACTTAGTAAGAACAAACAACTGCAGGTATCTGCTTCAAACTACAATTGCAGGCATTGCTTTAACACCCCGTTTGCAAATTTTAAGAACAGATCATAACTTTCGATTCTTGGTCATGATGTACAAATTTCCGATATCAATCATCCAACTCTGCCTCACCCCCCTCTCCCATCCTTGTGCCGAAATCAACGGGTAATGACTGTGAAACTGTACTCTGTGTCGTAAGAAAGATATCAATAGAAAGATCTATTTCTTGGCTTTTCAAAGGTGCTTGAATTTTCATCCTACTGCAGTTACGAAAAAAAGTGGCAGCCATTAGAATGTACGAAGGTCGTGATTATTTTTTTTCTCAACTTTGATTTTTTTTTTTTTTTACATGTCTCAGGGATTGATGCAGATGAAAACTGGGTGCATTTTGCAGCCCCTTCACAAAATTATAATCAATCAAAACGGACCCTTCAAAAAATGATAATTGATTAAAACGCCCCTTCACAAAAATACAATCGATTAAAACAACCCTTCACTGGCATTTTATCATACATTTTAATCTGTTTTATAAAATACTTTAACCAAAAAGTGACTTTTATTAAAAATGGGTATGAAAAATCACAAAAATAAGTATTGGATTTCACAAAAATGGGACCCTGGAAAAAATTCCTGGATCGACCCGTGTTTTTCAAAATAAAAATCTGAAAACGGGGAGAATTACCTAACTTGTCATATGTGTCCCACCCAATTTCACGAGAATCTGAATGGGTGAGGTCAAGACGATGATTGATTTGACACAGAATTGCTCAATAGAATAGAAGACCCAAAATCTGTTGGTCTCAGCACTTTTTGATTAGTTCGAGGCAATGTCAGTCTTCATTAATCCGTCCACTAAAATCGGTTTGCATGTGAAATGGGGAAATTTTCAAATTAATGGGCTCCAGACGGAGTGCAATATTCATGAGCTCCACTGGGTTTTTCCTAATCTGTAAAAATGTACTCTGATAAAAGAAGTACAGGAGCTGAGCTCTGGTGAGCTCCTATGCAAATTAAACCCTGCTTGTAGGTCAGACAAAGACCCATTTAAGAAACCCATGAAAAGAATTCAACCTATTTAATTCTGTGCAAAACTTGGCACAAAAGGGGAATTTCACTGTTGTATCTTACAAATGACAGAAGTGTGGCAAGTTACATTTTCTTCCATAAAGTACAAGAAACACAATTAAAACCGAAAAATTATGCTTGCATAAATCTTATTCGGTATTTAAAAAAAAAAAAAAAAAAAAAAAAAAAAAAAAAAAAAAAAAAGCACAAATTATACGATACATTTTAGTAAGATAAACTTACCATTGTGGAGACTGTTTTGTGAAGTTCATTTCTGTTTCGGATTCTTCATCTGCTTCTTTAGAAATGCGCTTAGTCCTCTTAGAACAGGATTTGGCTGCATCATTTGGCACTCGCTAAAAATTCATAGGCCATATAACTAAGCTAATAAGCTACAATAAACACAATAATTCCAGAGTTGCCAACCAGGCAAAAGCAAAAATCAGGAGACTTAGTTTTGATGGCCAAAAATAAATTAACTAAATGAAATACAATAATTGGGGATGTACCCGTTGAAACTACATTTTGGAGAGAAAAAAAGCATGTTGGATGCAATTTGGTGTCAGAAAACGATATTTTGGGAAGACAAAAAAATTAGCTTTGGGTCATGTGTTCTGTTAGTAACGTATAAAAAATTTGGCAGTTTGAAAAATAAGAAAATTCAAAATAGCAATCAATTTTTACTGAAGACATTGGAGTATTAAATAAAATAATGCCAAATAAAAACTAATTATTTTTAAGAGCGATGGAAAAAGACAAATTCGAATGCTTTAGAACATAAAGCTGCACTTCTTTCCCTATTATACGTTCATCAGAGAAGCCTGAATTTTTTGACGTCACATAGGCGTGATTTTCTGGAACTAGTTTGATTGCAGGAAAGAAAAAAATGCTGAGAAGGATTGCTTGCCATGATGGAATTTTTAAAAATAATTTCCGATTCAGAAAATCACATTTTTTAATGTGACAAATGATAAAAATCAGGAGAAAAGAAACAAATTATCAAAAATCGAGAGAAATGTATCCAAAATCGGGCTGGCAAGAGATCAATGAAAACACGAGAGTCTCGCGCCAAAATCAGGAGAGTTGGCAACTCTGTAATTCATATTTATTAACATATAACTAAACGTAAACACCTACGTCTTCTAATGAAAATATGTACAAATGAGACTAATATATTCTATCTATTATATTTTATGAAATGAAATAAATATAGGATATGATTGATCAAAACTGTCTGCATACTTTGAAAATTTTTTGTGAATGCCGTTCCAAAGGTGGTCTATATTATCAGCGTCTGAACCTACAGCCGTGTTATTTAAAATGATACTACAATTATAAATGATTTTGTTGAGCTGTTCAGCTGAATACTGTTATTATTCAGCCAAACTGGGTATTTGGCTTTTAAGCCGAATACCAAATATCAGCTGGATATTTGTTGTATCCCTAATGATGTAATATATATTTAGGTAAAATCATACAAGCCCGTGCACACCCCATGTAAACACGGCGACAGTCGCTGGAGCTTGGCGCAGCCATTTTGCACGATCAGCAAAGTATTTTAACACATTAAAATTGCACATATATTCCACTAACAAAAATATTAAAACAAAATATGCCGTCCATATTTAAGCTAAAAAACATCAGCAAATTCAGTAACAGGCAATTTAAAATGAGCAAACAGTCGACCGTTTTTTAACTCAAAAAACATCAGTGGATTAAACAAACTAGTTGTACTGCTATGTAAACTAGGCAACCAGTGAACCGTTTTTAACTCAGAAAACTTCAGTGGATTAAGCAACCTAGTAGTACAGCTATGTAAACTAGGCAACCAGTGGACCGTTTTTAACTAAAAAAACAACAGTGGATTAAGCAACCTAGTTGTACAGCTAATGTAAACTGGGCAAACACTGGCCCGTTTTCAACTCAAAAAAACATTGGTGGATTAAACAACCTAGTTTTACACCTCTTATAAAGTCAGTATGATTAGAATAGCACGTAAATAGCACTTATGAAAGCATAAACACTTCAAATATCAATTTAAAATTCACATTGAAAACCTTAAACATTCGTTAAAAAAGAGTGTTTACCTTTATTTTTTTCTATAAATAACCGCTCAGAAATGTCCCCAACACCCACCAGCTTATAACGTAACACCAGCATGCTTTCTTTTATTTAGATTTACATTCACACCACATTTCTAACAAACACACACAAATTCTTTTCATAGATTAACATAACATATTTCATTCCCTTCCATCAATAACATGAAACAATTTCAAATATTAACCCAAACTGACGATACACGCACTCTTTATGGTTGCCAGTCACAACTACCCCCGGCAGGTAACTTCACTTTGGCAGTGCATCGCCCACCCTGGCATCAGATTCTTCACCAATGAATCGTAAACACAAACATTGATATGTAAACAAAGCACCAGATATGGAATATAGTCCCAATTTTAATGTATTAAAATACTTTGCTGATCGTGCAAAATGCTTGGCGACAGTCGCTGGAGCTTGGCGGTTGCCAAGCTCCAGCGACTGTTTACATGGGGTGCACACCGGCTTGTCTGATTTTACCAATCAAAGTTTAAATGTACGTATAAACTCATACATCCTTATTTAAACAAAATACAGTATATTACAAAATATATAAAAGCCATTAAATAATTCGCAAGACAGTTCACCGATTATTACTGATGGATGGATTTGACGATCGTCAAAGTAAAATTGCATGAAAATATAAAATTTCCTGAAGGTCAATCGTTTTATTTAATGTATCAACATGCGGTTTTTTACTAGTACTAGTAGTCAAAATAGACAGAAACCACGTTTGACAGTCAAAAAATAACCAAATTATTACCGATACAAAAGTTGCGCCGGTTTTACATTAAAGACTTCACAAAAGTATTACTAATGCATACCAGCAAGCTTTTTTTCATAAAAATATCGTTTACGTGGTTTCTTTCAAAACTGCAAAGTTTGGGGTCTAAACTGCAGACGTTTTTTTCAGATTTATTAATAAGAACAGCTGTAAAGCATACAAAACACTGCGCACGTTTTGGGTTGTCCGAGAATGACTTTTATAAACTCCATCAAATAAGACAATGTAATGTAGTAAAAAAAATTAAAAGGAAACCTTTACAGAAGATGATGTAGCTGCACACAATGATGTCTGTCCATTTTTAGACTTCATAATTTTTCTTACTTAAATGCAAGAAGACGTGTAACATTAAATTTTAAAATTTCTGTTTCTTTCTAAATCAGGAATTGAGAGTCGTTCACATAAAAATTCTTCACACATGGTACGCTTAATTTTGCTTCGTGATAGGAATGATTGGAACATTTAGATGATAGGATAGGATATTAATTAATAAAGTCTATAAAAAAACTATTTAAAACAGGAAAAACTTACACCGAACTTAAGCAGAATCCATAAAATCAATGGTAGAATAATTAAAACTAGCTTTAAACTTTTGATTTCTTTCGGGTTTTTCAGATTATTAGAATGGAAACAGAAAGGGTTTGTTAAAATGAACGCAGCAATGAAATCAAAACAAATGGACTTTTTTGTTTTTTTTTTTGCAGGTGACGATTTTTTTACGCACGTGTATATTTGCCGATATTTGTTCCTCCAGGCACGCCTCTTGTCTTAGTCCGTGCTCCAGGTGGGGGGCAGGGGCACCTAAGGCGACCATATTTCTAAACGGTAATTTGGGGACAAATCAAGCATTGTCCTCGAATCTAAACAAAACTTGGGGACACTCATCAAACTTTGTACACCCTCCAAAAAAAGTATTCGAGGGCAAGAAAATTTTCGTACGTCAATTTCATATTTAAAGCATGGTTCTTCATGAAAGGTGATTAATTATTAACAAAACTGAAAGGGGAAATTTGGCTTATAGTCGGATACTTTATTGAATATGTCTGTACACGCTACACACACAATGACAACAAACGTTTTCAGAGATCGAATTTCATTGTTTCTCTGAGTAAATGGCGTTTTTAGTTGGTTTATTTTCTTATTTCTTCAGTTTTTTCTGAAAGAAATAAACTAAACGGAAACTTTCAGGGAAAAAAAGTACAAATCTTTACATTTGGGGACAAAATGAAAAAAAAATCTAAATTTGGGGACTGTCCTCGAATTTCGAGGACGTATGGTCACGGTCACCTTAGGGGCACCCCACCTTTACTGGGGGTGGCATCATATACTTTTTTTAATGATAACTTTTTTATACATATTTCTTTATTAAATATAAGCAAAAGATAAAAAATCAATAAATTCCTAAAAGTCAAAAAGTCCTAACGGCTTCCAAGAAGTAAAAGCAGTAGCGGCTCGTGGGATAAAGCAAGTACTGCCGGGCTGCACTTGAAATTATCAGCACATACTTTAAAATAATTTATTCTATAAATTTTCTTAAATTCAGATTAGAATTATGGAATTCCTATGGAAAAAAAAAATCTCGGCCGGATCGCTCATTCAGAAAAAAAAAAAAAAAAAACCTTTAATCTCCCCGCAATTCAACTGCGAAAGTCGAGATGTTATTTTGAGAAAAGAATCCATTTACTGAAAGGAACGGCAGCGGTGGCAACCTTTTTCCTGGAAATTTCCCTGGGTTACCTAGGGAGCGGTCAACTCCCAATTTTCTTTCATACGCGAAAATATTTCAGGTTGCTGGAATGCCAGCTAATCCCAGTGCTTCTTATTCCTACGTCACAAAGATGGCGGGCGACTGAGCGATACCGATCGTAGTGCTGTGCAAATATTTAACCGATTAGTACTTTACCAGCCTTTCCCAGGGGCCATATTTGTAGGTCACGATTTCCGGATGTTTGTTTTGTTACACCTATGATTTGCACCAATATAACATATGACATACACACATTTTGGAGCACCTGAGTTGAAACTCTCATTTCCAGTACAAAGTAAGTGGGAATCAGAATTGTCACCTCATGGAAATTATCACCCTTAGATTACAGTACAGTTATAAGAAAGGGAAAACATTAAAAAAGGGAAGGGGTGACAAAAAAAGGGGGTGGGGATGAAGCATCCTAGCTTCCTGACAGCGCCACGGACATATACATATTGGCGAAATAAATAAGATGAGCTTTAGTTTAGCACGAGAAAATTTTATCGTTATTGAATTGCATCAGGAAGATGAGTAATAACACGGTGTCTTTTGAGATGCATTCTACTGTCGTAGTCGGGTAGAATAAAGAGTACTTCGTATAAATATATTGGAAGAGGTTTTGATAGTTTCTCTTAATAATTTTTCTTACAGGCACCATTCCAAGATCGGAATGAATAAGTGTATTTTTGAAATAACAAAGAGTTCTGCAGATAGAACGAAGAGATTTGTTTCGCGCAGTTTGCAGGTTTTGTGGGTTCGACATAAATGGAATGTTATTATTCTACATAACAGGGCCGTAACCAGAGGGGGGGCTACGGGGGCTGAGCCCTACCTAGCCGGCTTTCAGCCCCCCCCCTAAGATTTTCAATTTTTTTTGTAAATTTACAAATAAATACTAAATTTTAGAAACGACTGATTTTTAACAATCGCTAAATTTTACATCATAAAAAATACCCATTGTTTTGGGAGAATTTCTCATCACAATGGCCAGATTTCTATACATACGGTTAATTATTTTGCTGCTCTTGGCTATATTCTTTGATGTAGAATCGGTTTTCGGATTTTTCCGAGTACACGAAACTGCCGGTTTCCTTTTAATTTCCTTACAATTCTATCTTTACAATTATATATTTAAAATGAAAAAAAAAAATGCACTTTTCAGTAAATTTTTAATTTACTGAATTTAATTGTTGTTGTTGTTTAATTGTTAACATTTTTACTTTCCGAACATGTACCACGTAAGGAAAGTATTGTAATCATGAAAAAATTCGACTTCAAGATTTTGGTGTTTTTACACGTTTTGAGGGCTTCTGAATCCATTTATGCTATTTTTACGAGATGTATGTATGTATGTGTGTGTGTGTGTATGTGTGTTTGTGTGTATGTGAGTGAACACGATAGCTCCTGAACGGAGCATTCGATTGAGCTCAAATTGGATATATATGTCATAAACCACCGTCGCAAGACCGGTATTGATTTGGGTGTGTATAGGACTTATAGTTTTTCTACAGGGCTACGACAAAGATTTCTTTTACATTCTGGCCTATGGGGGGAATTTCTGAAAGTGCGCTAGCGTTTAAACGATACATTCGTTTGAGCTCAAATTCGGTATACATGTTATAAACCACCATCCTAAGATCGGTATTGATTTTGGTGTGTATAGGACTTATAGTTCTCCTAAAGGGCTACGACAAAACTTTCTTTTATGTTATGGCATAATGGCATATGGGGAGAAATTCTTGAAAGTGCGCAAGCGTTTAAACGGTGCATTCGATTGAGTTTCAATTTGGTATATATGTTTGAATTATTCATCGATTAAAATTTATTTAAGTGCTTGGTCATGATCTTAATCGTAAGTGTTCGGAAAGTCGAGTGGAGTCACTCCAGATTTTTTTTATTTTACAGAGTTTATTATTATTATTATTGGATAGCATTTAATGGATTGCAAAAGGCACAATTAACTAGTAACTACGCAGGCCCGTAGTCAGGGGGGCACTGAAGGGTGATCAGCACCCCTTGGAAAAATTTGAGCGCCCTCTAGACGTCTCATAATTTTTCACGAATTTTTAACGAAATTTCAAACGTGGAAGAATTTGACTTTTATCGAGACGACCTTAAATATTGTTGCAGAATACTCTGTTAATTCCTCGGTTCGTCTTTCTAAAGTCCAGTTGATGTAGAAAGTTCTAGTAAAGGGTCCACTAGTCAGGATGGAACACAAACTTTATTGCTTCTAGAACTTCATCGAATAATCAGTTGTACAAAATTCACAAACACAATCAGTCAGTAACGTGCTGATAACAGTCCGCTTAGTACAAAAGCGTTCACAAATGCTGTATTTCTCACATAAAATAAAACACTTCCACAGGCATGAATTCAGTGGAAACGTACGAGGGTAATCGTACACTGTGCCTCAAGACTCAGCAATGAAGAATTTACACACATCACTTAAAAACCAGCTTTGAAAATCAAGCAAAATATAGCACAATTCGCAGCGTAATGCAGCAAATTCACTCAACGAGAGCTCGATGAACACTGAACTGGGAAGTTTGTTATGTCTGTATTTATAGGTGACGCAGAAGCTACAAGGAGCATCTAGAAGAATGTATCTCCCGAAGATTCCACGTAAAACTGGACTTTTGATTACGTCATAAAAATGTAGCTGAATCATTAGGCTATTGTGTGGTTTTAATGCAGAAAAAACAACTTTAAATGGCCCATTCGAAAAATAGCGCGAAATGTCGCCAAGCTTGGCGACTTTTTTGGCGAAATATCACCAAATTTGGCGCCAAAAGTAAGTCCCCAAAAGTGAGGTTAGTGAAGTTCTAACATCAATATTTCTCGAGATTTCTGGAAAACCCCATAGAAACCAATAGAAAAACATTAAACTCCACATCTCGCATTCAAGTTAACCGATTTTGATGCAATAAAATGCAAAATTTTATTATTTAACGCGTAGAACACGAATTTTAAACCCAAAAACAGCGGGTTGCCCCGAAAATTCGTAACAATATTTAAAAACATTAGGGATTAAAATCCCCGCACCCGAAAAAATAATCGTAGTCAAAAATTTCTTTAAAAAAATTAAGTGTGCTGACTACGGATAAGTTTGCTGAAATATGCAAGCAAAAAATTGCTTTTTCGGACTCCTTGCTGCTGTGAGAACTTTTGGCTGTAGTACAGCATTGTGCGAGTCAATATTTTCTGTACTTACAAGACTGAACAGACAACAAAGACAATCTATGTGTCACAATAGACTTTCAAATTTAATACTTTTAGCTTTTGAAAAGCAGCGCGCAAAAATATAGATTTGAATATATTTTTCAAACATTTAAACGAAAAGAAGTACAGGCGGCTGCAACTGTACAAAAAGTGTTTAACTTTGTTAATAATAATTTATATTTGTAATAATTATAGCTATGTCGTAAATTCTAAATCTTGGACTCTTTTGTATAATTTTCGTTATATACCTTTTTTTTTGGGGGGGGCGGAGAATTTAATTTTTTTTTCAAAGTTTCTCTAAGAATTAATTTGATCAAAAGAAATATAGAATTTTTAAAATTATTCAAAATATTTAGATCTGTTATTCATAGGAAATCATCAACTATATTATATTTTGTATTGAAATTATAAGTAGATTTAAATGTTAAGGACGTTATGTTTTTAATTCGAATTTGTTTTCGGATTTGTAAATTTTCTGCTGTTATGTGATAAATTTTACAGTGCATTGAAAAATGTACAGCTGCGGAAAAAAAGGCTCACTTGTACTTTTTTCGGCCGTCGTTCGTCGTACAGCAAAGTTACAGATACCAATCATTTACGATTGACGTACGCTTTAATTTACTATGCATAAAAATTGCGTAAGGGGCCATGTACATACTAAAATTCGCACCAACTTTTCTTTTTCCCAATAGCAACCCCTATATTTCACTTCATATTTCAAAAATTTAGCTCATTTTAACCCCGAATACCAATTTTCAATAAATTTGAACTGAAAATGAGTGAGTTATGAAAAGCGACCAATGTGTTAAAATATTTTTTCATACTTTAATTCATATCTCATATAATAAGAAGCTTATTTTTATTCGTACTATAAGAACTAAACGACCCAAACGTAATTTACCGTTATTATGATTTTTAATAAAATATTAATATGAATTATGAATTACTAAATTAATATTAAAAAAAATTATGAAAAGCGACCAAGGAAAATTTCGATGGAAATAGATGCAGAAAGTAATATTACATGGCCGTGCAAAATTTCAAATTTTTACGTTAGGTAGTTTAATTTATATTAACGAAAATATATTATTTTCATGAGTTAAGGGGCCATATATAAATCTATTAAGTGACAATTTTTTGAATATTGCTTAAAATAAACGTAAATTAGATTTCTTTTGTGCAAAAACATAGTAAAAGTAGCGGTATTAAAATTAATATCAAATTTTGAAAAAAATAAATTAGTGGTTTTTATAGTTTGATGGTGATTCTATAAAGCGTCTATTGTTGGGTCCGCTACCATATCCCCCCAAATAAAATATTTTCCGGGTATAGAATTAGATGCAGTTGATGCATGTCTTCTAATACAACGTCCTGTTTCTGAAAATTAAACATCCTCAACATTCCAGGCATGAATTTGGCCTTCTTTAATATTGGAAACATTAGGTCTTCGGACTTCCCCATATTTTATCAAACATTCAGAAAACATTCAAAATCACGTTTTTCTGTCTAAATTTTCATCTGACTGTAAATTAAAATACCGCCAAAAGTCTAATAAGAATATTACACATTGAAGACGATAATATTAAATGAAAAAAGTAAAATAACAAACACAGTGATAATATTGGGTAGGCAGAAGAGTAATTGTGTTTTTTACATGAAATTCAAACTAATAAATTTTCAATCATGAAACCATCCTTCAAGTTCGACCGTAGCTGAGTAACACTCATGCTTATAGTCAGAACAGCAGAGAACAGATTCTCACTCCTGGCAACATTTCACCTGTCTAAGAGAGCCTTCAAGAGAACTACTCAATAACAATTTCAAAATTAGAAAGATTTTTAAAATTGTGAGCAGTCGTTTTGCATTTTTCCTTTAAATCATGTGTACGAACCAAGGAAGTTATGAACTCACGGGTCATTTAGACCACTGACTAATTATTCTTATGTCTGCCCTTGATATTCTCAGTACAAAAAACTTTAAGAGAGATGACCACAATATTTTCCTTGAAACTAATATTTATTTCCTTTAACTCTCGCGAGCGAAATTAATGAAAGGCGAAAAGTTCGAAACCTACAAATGGTGTTTTTCAATTTGCAGAAAGTCCCTTAAAAACGCGCAAAAAATAATTCGCAATATCTCCGGAAATTATCGTCGAAAATTGGTAAAAATTTATATTTAGGGTAATTTGAAGGTTTTCTTTCGTTTAATAAAGTCAAAATACAGCGTTGCCATTGAGTTAAACGAAGTTGATGCAGAATGAAATATGAAGGCGGCCCCTTATGCAAATTAAATTAATAGTAAATTAAAGTATGCGTTATTTGCCAACGAATGGCATATATAAATTTGCTGTACGACGAACGACGGCGAAATAAAATGCTAGTGGGCCTTTTTTTCTCCGCAGCTGTGTATGTATATACACACACAGAGAAACATACAGACGATTAAAACAGCAATATATTAATGACCAATATGTATAATAGAAAAAGGTTGTTACAATGCAAAATGGCATCATTCATCAATTTTGTATGTTCATTTAGATAGAGTAGGTCAGTCCAGTTCTTATTCTTGCAGATGCAGTTTGTATTGTAAATGAAATATATGTGTGCTTGTGTGTATATATGTGTGTGTGGGGGGGTGCGTGTATGGGCACCCTCAGCAAAATTTTGAGCGCCCTTTGTACTTCTGGTCTAGCTACGGCCCTGTAACTACGTCTTGTGAATTATTGTTGTACAAAAAATTACTCTAACCAACATCCAATACTGCATTCTCTCAAAATATCATTTGCATATTTTTAATGGAGTCTCAATGAAAAAATTATTAACATAATGTATGTTAAATATTTTAAAAACACGGTGTTTTTTGAAGCAAATACTCTAGAAAAAAAAAAAGTGCAAATTGAACCCCCCCCCTTTCCGCCTACTAATACTTATGTTTGTTCCGCCCCCCCCAAACTAGATTCAAAGCCCTACCTAACATTTCATCCTGGTTACGGCCCTGCTACATAATATTATTATTATGAAACTACTGCAGTTCACTTTGTATCTTGATTCAATAATTATTTTTATGATGTTATAACACAGTTACGCATTATTCGATGAGCCGGATGAGAAACAATATGGGCACAAAAGAGGAAGTTTTCCGTGACACTTCTCATGATAAGAAGGAACACAAACCAGAGTTCAGAATTAAAAATGGGAGAAACCAAATAATAATAATAATGATATGTCATAGGAAGATTTATTTCCCTGTGCCGTCCGCGTTATTAGGATAATTTTAACACTGTTGAAAGTTGAAAACAATAAATTTGTACAAAAACAAGTCCAGTCAGAAAGTAGGAGTAACCCTTAAATGAAGCATGTACCCAATCGACAACATACCCCATTTAGTTTTGTAAACTAAAGGAGAATAGCATAGAAACGTAGATCTAAAAATAAACTTTATAAATCAAATCCAGAAAATCATTTTTTAATTACAGCTCGTCATTGGTTAGTTAAGATATGAATTAAATTTCAAAGTAAATTTAAAGGATCAACTTTAAGTATCGTTTCAAGTTTCATGTTATTAATCACAAATACCTAAGGAACAACACATCTAAAAAGGGAGGGAAATAGGAATCCTTTATCCTAGATGTCTTTACGCTCATCACCCAACATTTAAAATCATCATTTCTTAGGCGAAAGAGGGCGGTAACATTTCCATATACCCTCCCTCGGCTACGCCTCTCCTATATTCAATATACGTAATGACATAAGGTGAAACCCGTAGGGGAATAAAAGTGATAGATAAAGCCTCTTTCTTTTTCCTAAATACATTTTTTAAAATTAATCTATAAATTTCTTCTTTGAAGAGTACCAAAATACTAACTATATTCTTGAGCCCCAAATCAAGTTTTTCTCTACTCCTTTATCACACTGATTTTTTCATTTGCTTTTTTTTTTTTTCTCGCGATTCTATTTCTACTCTCGCTCCATGCGTGTATCACCTGACATTTGCAAGCTTTCATTATAGCGAGGAGGGCGGAAACTTTTTCATATACCCTCCCTTGGCTACGCCTCTCAAAGATTAAAATAGGTAGTGCAATGAAATATCCAGTGATTGGGATGAGGATATTAAAGATTAACCGTAATGGTCCTTGCTCCTGTTGGAAACAAACCCAATTTTGTTCTGTTCTTAAAATGAATTTTATTAATTAAATCACGGAAAACACTTTTTTTAATTATCATTGACGATTCGAGATATGACATTAAAGTGGGGATTTAAAGGATCAGTCAAGTTTCGGTTATAATTTTGTTATTTAATTCACAAATATTTAAAGAAAAGCGTTACTTAATTTAAAGAGAGCAATAATAACCTACATAGTATCAAAAAACTAAATTGGTCTATTTTTAAATAATTTTTTTGCTCTTGAGGAGTACCTAATAAGTACAATTTGTTTGAGCCCCAAAAGACATTTTCCTCCAACCATTTATTTCACTCATATCATTTTTTTTTAGTTCATTCACTATTTTTCTCTCAATTCTATTCCGACATTCATCTTCAAGGGCGTAGCCAGGGGTGGCTTATAGGTTGCAGACACCCCACTAATGAGTAAACAGAAGATATTAAGAAAAGTCCGAATTCGTGGATAAATTTTAAATTTCCACTTGACAAATTTTACGGTTATCTACAGACATGAGCCAAACTTTCTTTTTTGATTTTTTCCTCCCTCGATTTATGATCTTGCAACGGTAAAGATTTTATAAAGTCGTTGTATAATGTTCTTTTTTCATTTTCGGTATTTTGTATTTTTATTTATTCACTGGAATGAGGCTTGGCTAGATCCTGCGTTCACCTAATTTCGCAATTCGTTGAAATCAGCTTTGGTTTTAAGGGAGGGAACCTGACGTCTCTCTACTTCTCAAAGCTTTGCTCCAGTTACTTAAAAAAAGGAAGAGTATCTAGAAAGTCAGTTGTGAAAACTGTAAATTACAAGTTTTTTTTTTATCATTGAAAAGGAGCATGAGATAAAAGTTTCAAGAATTGGGAAATGCGTTTTGTAACCCGTTACAATTTTGCTTTTCATTTTATCGAAATATTGCGAGCACTATTATTAGATTTACAAAATTCAAATCAGGGGCGTAGCCAAGGGGGCGTGGCTGATAGGGCTGCAGCCACCCTCGTAATGGGTGAACATAACATTGATAAAAATCAGTACTCGTGGATAAATTTTTAGGTTATCCTTGATCTACGGACGTTTATTTACGGATCTGAGCCGAACTTTCTTTTCTGATTTTTTTTTCTATTTTCTTCCAACACGAGAGATTTTAAACCCGATTCATAAACTTTTTTTATTTCTCTTTTTTAAATTCAGTTTTATATGTGAATATTTTTATGTATAAAGAAATGGGGCCCATTCCCACACCCCTAAAGAAAACAAATACATACTTTCTGTTGATTTTTATAAATCATATTGCTCTTCAGTTTTTGAGTAGTCAGCCATTCTCGAAAAATAATCCTGGCTACGTTACAGATTTCATTGCATTGATGCATACAGAAGAAAGTAATAAAAGCGTATTAATAATAATTTAATAACGCTTGTAAAACATTCCGCCATAAAGTTTTATCTCTACTACACAGCCCATTATGTTTACTTTAGGAGTATCCATGAGAAATTTAATAAATTTCATGTAAAACCCAACAGAATCAGAAGTTAACTGTTTACTTTAAAACACTATTATAAAGCACCAGAAATTAATTTTAATTCTGCTGTTTATATAAAATGGACGTTTGGATTGTCAATGGAAATCTCAATATCCCTCGATGTTAATTTATTAAATTACACCTGACTCTCTTGCAGTTGGGTTGGCTTCAAGGATTAGTACTTTTGCTAGCAGTTTGTGCTTCGCCCAGAAAAGTTGTAAGTGGCAAGAGTCTCTGTTGCTCCCGTTAGCGTTTGTCAGATAACATCCTTCTCTTCTTTTGGTATTGCCATCTATTGGCAGGGAAATGAAAGTTTTATATAGTTTTTTTCCCCCTTGAAATCCCTCCGCCGTATTTGCATTGCATTGCTTTTAGAAAATATCGAATAAAATTTCAAGCAAAAGGAATTTATAGAATTAATGAAATCAATAATTAAAATATAAAGTTATTATTTTTTATTTTTACATGTACTTTTTCCTTTTGATTTTTTTTTATGTATTTGGATAGCTTTAAGAAAATGCGGTTGCATTTTTAACGAAATTAGTTTTTAAAACAATTAAAATATAGTTAGTTTATGGGGATTTTATTTCAAATGCAGTAAGAACCACTAACATGGAGGATTTATTTTAAATATATTACAGTAGAGTCTCGCTTATCCGACCTTCGTTTATCCGGGATTCCGTATTATCCGACGTCGAATAAAAGGCGTTGAGCGATTAAAAAGAACTACCGTGGGAAGCTACTGTCTACAGTGATAGAAGAAATTTACGACGAGCAGGACATGACTGACAGATTGAGTTAAAGGCTCTGAAGTCTGCAATTCAATACATTTAGCAACAAGAAGCTACAGCAATTTAAACAATGATGCCAATAGTTTGCCCGTAATTGTATATTTTTTTAAAAACTCAATATGCCTGCTCGCGCGGGCCGTGTGCAACGACCGCACCTGATACATGTCCCCTTCCACATGTCTCTGTTCTAACAGTCATCGTCAGTATAATAACCAGTCTTCCTGCCATTTTTTAGAGATCTTTCGAACTGTATAGAAAATGTAGCTTTTAGAGAGATAAAAATGTCGTTTTTATCAAAATTTCAACATGGCGACAGATGCATCGGGGCGATGAGTCGAACCCGGAGGGCGTTACGAACTGGTTAGATTGCAATGGTACTATATCGATATTAATGACTATTAAAGCCTCACTATAGCGATATTCGATAACATGAACACCTGATAACTTTATGTTTTTGGAAGGTCTCTTGGACTTCGAGTTGTCTGAGCTACGCTTGAAGCACGCTCCTGGACGCACCATGGCCGAGAGGATTAGACACTCACTAAATATGGCGCATAATTCACTCGGGCTGAAGTGTGAAGGTCCAGGGGCCTACCACGCAGCTGTCGATATAAAAGGTCTGGAGTTTTGGGCGGTTCTCTCCAGATGTAAAGTGAACACGCATTCCTTAAAAAGTTCTTCGACCAAGTCACTCTCCCCTTGTGCGGGTTTGCCATAAGCACAATACACATGCACACACGCTCCTGCTACGAGGGGTATCCATTAAGCAGTACCCGTTTGATAATCAAACAGGAAAGATAAATCATGCCAAACGTATAGATCATAAAATACTTTCCACCACAGCAGTCTTTCTTGAGCCCAAATGTACGATGTACAGTCGCCTAAACTTGGCGAGATTTTGGGGATAACCTCAAATCAGCTGTATATGACTATTAATGGAACTTTAAGAGACCCTGTAAACAAGCTTTAAATGTTTATATATTTTAAGTGAAGAGTAAGCGGGCATAATCGTTCATGTACTTATCGAATGGTGCTTGAAATGAATGTATGTACTCAAACTGCTGTAGATCGTAATGCATTGGAGTTCTTTTGAATGCTCCTGTAGAAGACCTATAAATGATACTATGTTCGGTGGCGAGCTTTATTTTGTAATCCTTAATAACATACATCGGTTTTGTTTCGTTCAAAATAGCTGAATATCTCCAAAATGCTCTTTAAAGAATAATTCTCAATAGAGCGTCATGTATTGGAATTCTTTTGAATGCTTCTGCAGAAGAACTATAAATGATACAAACACTATGCTCGGTGGTGAGCTTTATTTTGTAATCCTTAATAACACACATCAAATTTGTTTTGTTCGAAATAGCCGAATATCTCCAAAATGCTGTTTAAAGAATGACTATCCATAGAGCTGCATGTATTGGAATTCTGTAGGGCACTCCCGTAAAAGAACTGCATTTGTTATTTACACTTTTTTCAATAGGGTGCATAGTACGATACGTTGGAAAATATTTAAAACAAGAAAGTTAAATGTGCTAAACTCATCGATTATAAAACACTTTCCCGCGCGATGTTTGCGTATAGGCGTGGTTGACGAGAAAGACAGGTTGCGGCGCTGACACTTTGGTCACACTCTTTTGCCAATTAAGAGTCACGTGACGAAGGGCATGTGACCATCGTCGTACAATAAGTATATCTCACATCAAGATGGCGACACCCCTCATGTCACATGACCCTTAGTTGGCAAAAGGGTGTGACCAAAATGTCAGCACCGCAGCCTGTCTTTCTCGTCAGCCACGATGGATAGGCAGATGACAAACGCGACGAAAGAAGTGATTCATTCTACTCCTTCGCCCGTCGTTGATCCCCGGCACGAATCTCTTCGTTAACCCCTTCGCTACCATCGGGTCATATATGTCCTGCAGGTAGTTTCAAATGGCCCTGTGGGACAAACACGCTTTGTATTAATATGGATGCATATGTCCCACTGGTATTCCTCGATATAACTGACAATTCAGTGTAATTTTACGTTTTTTCAGAATTTCATCGATATTTGTATTGTAATTGATGTATTAAAGTAATTAGCGCTTGAGTACTATTAAAATCAATCCAGTTTTTTAGCGTCAACATAACTTGTTTACAAGATTTGTCACGGCGAGACACTTTTCAAATTGT
>JAWZYV010001125.1:0-57782 GCA_038373885.1 Cheiracanthium punctorium
CGACAAATTTCACTCCACATATAACATCTAACCAACCGTTACCTATTTCAGTTCATTTCAAAAACAATACAAAGAAACTTTTTATGCATAAAAAATCATTTTTTCCATAAAAAGTTATTTATTATAACGTAGATAATTTTAACTAGTTATTTAACATTAAAAATATACCTTGCAATTTCATAGAAACAACACTAGTTTAGAGAATTGAATCCAAGCAAAGTACTCGAAATCATGAAATGCCTTAAGTAGCAAAAGAAACTGCTTAATCGTGATTCAACACAATCAGTAACAGTAAGATTTTTAGATACAGAAAGTACCAAATTGTATTTTTAGGCCCGAGAGAATTGTATGTGTCATTCAAAAGAATTAAGTAGAAATCGCATGGGAGGAGCAAGAAGAATTTTGTTACGCTTGTAGGGGAGTCGAACACCTTTACCATTAAAAATTAAATTACAACCACGCAGTAGTAGAATTCCTTGGGTTGTTGAAACGAAATAAAATAACAGATGCAGCAATCGTTTGAGGGAAAAAAATGTTATTTGAAAACACGTAATACCAAACAACTGTAACTTAGAAGCGAATATTAAGTAATATTGACTTAAAAACGACTATTATTAAATAATTTAAGATTTTTTTTTTCAGATTGTAAATCATTACTTTTGTGTTAATATTAAAAATTAAAAATTGGATATTAGATAATGAGATTAAAATTTAATCTGCATCCAGGTTTGTATAGTGGCTAAAGAACCATTCTACCCCATCACGGTTCCGGGTTCGATTTCCACCCAAGCTTTAAAAGGCTTAGGTGCAATTTCATTCGTTCGTGCATAGGAGGTAGCGTTGGCTCACAAACATGATGCCTCTATTATTAAGTGATCAATACATCTGGCCTAAGTAAACGGGCAAGTCTGGTGTTTCCAAGCGTGGCACCAATGGAAAAAAAATATAATCTTACAAGCGTACGTTGAAAAAAAGACGCTAAATTTGTATTTGTGATAAATAAACAAGACAGTTCATCCTTCTGACCGTAGGCATATGTTTAAGTCATTTGATTTAAATAGGATATTTTGATCACCGAATGCTTATCATTTGGTTTAATTTCTAAATGCAGTATATATAGAGTTGCTAACTGCTCCGGTACATAATCAAACAGTTTTTTTTTTTTTTTTTGGCTTAAATTATAGCAAAATTTCGAAGCTAACGTGTGGGCTGATTACCATTTCGAAAAAATACTTTAAAATTTACTGTATACAAAAAGTGGATTAATTATATTCCGGAGTAGGGGCAACTCTATACAGAACACGTGTAGCATTAGTTTGAAGTTAATTTTCTAATACATTTAATTCAGTAGTGCTGCTGCAGATAAAGCTAGTCTGATTTCAAATACGCTCGTAGCTCGTAGAACGTCTCTCTAGAATTTACTGTCTCTACAACGAGTACCATATCTCCATGATTAGAAAATAACAAGTATTTTTAAAGTTGTTTCGGTTATAAAATGGTGTCTATTTCCTTGACTATCTCAGTGAAATTCGTTTGTAATATTTGCTCATGACCACGCGCTATCATACAGATAATGATAGCATAAAAATACTGATATGAAATTTTTACTCCTAAATTAATGTCTTGGCTATTTTTTGTATTTATCGGTGAATTGACACAGAACTGGATGCTCCGTGATTAAGAAAATCTAAGAAGTTACAGAAAAAATAATTCTTAATTAAGAACTGTAAACCAAATAAAATTTCATAAGTTAATTGAAATACTTAATTTACTTTTAAAGCATATAATAATATTCGTATAAAATTAATACCGTGTTTTAGCATTTTAATAAAAAATAGAACAGAAATTTCACAGCTAAAGCATAAGACTCATAGTATCTTTTTTTTCTCTTAAAAATGCCAAATGTACGAAATTAGCGTGAAACTTACCGAAGCCAATAAATTAATAAATTAGTAACATGGCTGCAAAAGATCTTTCAAGATTTTGAAACAAAAAACCAAAGAGTTTCAGGAATCTTTATTAAGCAAATAGCCTTAAAAGTATTAAACAGCTACTTTATAACTGAAACAGATAGAGCTATTTTATGAAGGCATTTTAACATGACTATTTTCATCTGACAAATTTGTTATCTCAAATATATTTCTAATTAAATCTATATGCATTATAAAGACACTTGTATGAATATTTCATTGTTAGTTATTCGATCTAAATGATTTATCCACGACTACTTCAACAAACCTGGTTGAAGCTGAAAACCATTTCATACTCAGGGATGTGAATAAAACAATTAAACTAACTCAACTGAATAATGCTTGTTATAGAGTTCTTACGGAATTTATTAATTTAAGCTCACAATGTTCGCTTGTCGTTCAAAATATTACTTTGCGCAAACATTTAGATTATAATGTTTACATATATTTCGCCGAACGGAATAAGTTAATTATTAAATTTATCTTTTATCAAAAAAGCAAAATAAACAACATTATTAATAATCATTTTAATGCCTTCGCGGAACAAATACCTATTTCTCTTGTACTTTTGAGGGTGTTTCATTTCATTCCAAATCGAATAAAGTACGCAAATTGGGGTACGAAACATTCCTTTACGTGATTTGATATTTACGTTTAACTAAACGTTAAATTATGAATGTTGAGCTGTAAATTCAAATTGAGAAAGAACTTATTTAAATATTCAGCAAATTTTCAGTGCCATCAGAATTTGAAAACATTTATTTTAAATGAGTAAAAAATTTCCTTTTTTTTAAAATAAAGTGGCATGGTTTTGAGCATTAACAGGAATCAACATTGAAGTATTTATTTATGAAATAACAATATACTCATTCTATGTTATTTAATTTTAATATAGTAAAAAGTTTTAAACTAAAGTTTAAACTCAATTAGAATAAATAATTAGAAATTATTCCACTTTTGCATATTTTCCAACAGCTAAATTTTTTTAAACCCTTTGTAATAGTCTACATGTTAAATAATTTTCTTGGAAAAATTGTTAATAGACTATTTCGATTAATATAGATTAACAAGGTATTAATTGAAATTTTAAGAGCAAAGAGTAGAGTTAGTTAAACATCAATTGCAGATCAACTGATGATTTTTAAATTTGAAAGAAATATAAAGATAAATGCGTGCATAGCTAATATTTGTATTTTGATTAATCCTCGATATAAAATAAATCTGATAAGTTGTCTTAAAATTATTTCTCTTGCATTCTCTTTAAAAAGTTACAGTTAAAAAATAAATTGACACTATATTTACAACTTGAATACAAGGACAATTCTCACTTGAGAGTCCGAATCTAAAATTTAAAATCTGCGACCGACGTAACTGATTGAATAATTTAAACATTTCTGTCAATCACGCGGAAATATTAATTAGGAAATCACAACCTCTTAGAAAGTAGTTTTTTGAAGACACTTTTAATTTATTCGAAATTCGAACTTCAAAGTTAAAAACTATAAAATTAATATGGTCATTTCTTAGATTAAAGACGAACTAACGGACATTCTATGAATGAAATCAGAGGAATTATTACATTTGAACAATCCTTAAAGCCTATTATAATAGTCCAGCAATAAATAAAAGAACGCACACTTTTCTAATTATATATATTTGAAAGTGAGAAACAGTACTTTTCACCAATTTTTATTGTTATTTTTTCTTAAGGTATAAGATGATTATGTCGTTGGATTTGACAGTGGCGATTTGGGAATTTAAAATACTTTTTTTAAAGCGTTTGTCTGCGAAGACAATCCTCGCGTATCTGAATATAAACGTAAAGCTAAGCAGAAGAACTTAACATCAAATGTAAAATATAAATAAATAATTTTTGGAGCATGGTTCGCATTAAAAGGCATGTATTACTTGCTCTAGTTTAGATAATTAATTCAAAGTATATTCACAAGTTTTTTAGAACTAGTTATATGGAATAAGTTCAATCGGATAATCAAGAAGAGACTCTGTGTTTCAGGCTTTGCATTGCTACCGTTCTCGTGACAGCAATTTTGTAGCGATCTTCCTGCAGGATGTAAGTTGTGGTCGGTTTTATCACAATTCCAGCGTCACCTAGACCTTTGTGTTAAGATGGTATACAGAAAAATATTGAATCCAAGAAACAATAATAATATCAATATATTCAATGAAATTATTAATAAATAACATCTTGAAAACGGAAACTCGCTGCCCTTTCCTTTAAATATCTTAGGCGGTTTATGAGCGTTAGAAGCGCATTATTGCTTAGAAGCAAATAATTTGTTTACATATTTACACAGCCTTTACGGAACATAATTACTCATTGTTAGGAAGCAATAAATTTCTTAAGGGGGTATTCTGGTTTAGAAATTCGAAAAAATCGATTTTTTTTTGCAGTTTTTCATTGTGTAATCCTTTACGAATACGTCCCTAAGACGATTTTTCGAAATTTAAATTACTTTCGGAGTTACAGCTCATTTTGTGCATAATAATCCTCCTTTAACTGAATCAGTTCACAAAGTAATAAAACCAATATACGAAGATTTGTCTTCAGAAAGCTTGCTGGAAAGGTGCTTGGGCTCAGAAACTCAGAATAATAAAGAGTCTCTAAATTCACTCATCTGGACTTTCGCAACCACGCATATTCATGCTGGTACCCATACAATTGAAATTGCTAATTTCATTGCGGTATGTATATTTAATGAAGGAATTTTACCAGTTTTAAAGATTTTATCAGAAATGGGAATAACAATTGGGCCAGAATCCCATGCGTTCCTCAACAAACGTGATCAAGCCCGAATTAGCAGGTCCGAGGTACGAGCTTCTGAGGCTTCCAAGGAAACTAGAACTGCTAGATCATCTGAAAGGGCTTCACTAAACATGACATTTGAAATTCAAGAAGGTACTTTGTACGGAGCAGGGATAGCTGATTAATAAAAAGTAAGTATAACGACTCCGACTGCGCGCGACTAGTCCTCAAACTTTAAACGCGTTTTTCTCGAAACTACTTTTCAAGAAACGGTGTGCATGATATCTCAAGTTTTATTCAACCAATTCACTTGAAATTTTATACAGAGCTTCTTTATACATTATAGTATCGCACTACCAAGAGTTTAATTTTTTTTCTATTTTTAAAAAATTCCGAACGACAAAAAAACTGCCGCCATTTTGCGATTTTTTTTTTCAAAAACGTCTCGTAGTGCGATAACTACATCCTTCCTCTTTAAGGATTATTCATGGTTTTCCATTTCAGGTCACTGGTAGGATTTATATCCTGCACACAAGGACAAATCATTTTTTCATGAGACCCCACTTCGCCGGCCTGCAGTTTTTTGAAATTTGATTTTTTTTTCTTATATCATTAATGTTTTGTATTATTGAAATATCAATAAAAAACTTATAAAATATCGATTGTAAAAATATTTTTTTATCGCGTCCGAAAAAACACCTAAAATTAGGGCTTCTAAACCAGAATAGCCCCTTAAATATTTCTTGCAGAAGAGTAATCCACTGTCTCCGGTACGTCACAAATTTTGCTTTATTCTAAGTGGAAAAATTCTGTTTGCAAAAAGTGATCGCTGATCTTCCAAAATAGCGGAGATCTCTACGTTTTACATAATTACCATTCAAATGGAAAGGACGGTTATTAGTATTTAATCACTTTAAAATTTACAAAAGAAATACTTTTAAAAATGATGACTTTTGTGAAATTTCTCATTAAAATTAACGATTTTTTTTCACAGAAACAAAATACTAATTTTCTACAATTTCTGGAATATACGTTTTATTAGTAGTTACTATATTTAATAAATATTGTATAAAACATTATAAATTCTCTGACAACATACAAAACAATGTATATATTTTCAGTGATGTAATGTTTGCGTTAAGACGTTTAAGAAAACGTCTTAACGCACAAAATATAAAAATAAATATATAAAACAAACATGCATTACAACCATTACCTTCAGGCCCAAAACAACCCTAAGTTTGATCATTATCCCTGGAACTGTCCACGAAAAGCGATATTAACAAGAATTTTAAGAAAAGAAGGCAAAGAAACTTGCTTGCGCAAAATGAAAAAAAAAAGTGTTTTATGTTTTATTTTAATGTTCACGTTTTTTCCTCGCTGTAGCAAAACTTTCTCTTAGCTCTTATTTACTTTTATGCTTGATACTTTATTTTTGTCTATTTTGGATAAAGATGTACGGCAGATGTTGGTGTTTTAGAGTGCAGTTCGTTTCGCTTTACATATAGGAACATAATTTTTTTTGTAATTTAAATAAACAGTAAACATACGCACAAAAAAATAAACTCTAAGTACGTATATATGTATACGGAGTGATGAAATTGTCCGTAAAAACTTTAAAAATTCATTAAAGAAGAACAAATAAAGATAGAAGATTGCGGCTTTCACAAATAGGTTTAGTAGGGGATACGATTTTTTCAATGACAAGAAAATTTGTAGTTCCTAAGATTACTGATAGGTTTCGCGGACATGCACAATGGGAAGCAAGATTCCAAAAAACAAAAATCCGAAATCCCTCTTATCTTATCCATGCAAACCGCAATTTTGTATCGTTATTTCTTCTTTTTTAATGAATTTTTAAACTTTGATGCACCCCGGATGCGTCAAACTCCAAAATTCAATGTAGGACTCACTAAAACTGCAGAATGTGGGTTACTTTGCTTTTTTACTGAAAAAGCTAATACTTGCATCTATACAACGCAGATCACTGGGTTAATAGCCTTCCTGTTAAAGGACATTAAATTTCGTAAAAAATTCCGAGTGGATTGTAAATTAATAAGATGTATAATACGGATGATCATATTGTCCCGTTTATTGATTTTATGTGTGAACGTAACTCCTGCATTTCAATGCCTAAAAAAATTATCAATCACTGACTACAATGAATTTCAATTACCACTGTGTCAATAATGTGAACGTTTAAATAGAAAGGTAAACTATTTTTAAACCGCTCTTCCTTTAACGTAAAAAAATTGAAATTTCCATACGATGTCTAGATAAAAATAAACGAGTTCACGTGGAGAAAAATTCAATATATATATATATATATATATCTCCAAACCTGTGTACAAAGTAAAAAATAATAACTGTCAAAATATTACATTTGCTACGTAATCTAATTTTTAATTAAAATAACTCCCTTTTTTATACTCGAGAAAAATCTGTCAGCGTGCGATATTCGTATTTGCAAAATAATCTTCTCGTTTTCATATTAAAGCACATTTTCAGCTAAATGAAAATGCAGCTTTCATTCTTATACAATGCTTTTCATGTTTGTTTTGTGACGTCTTATTTCATACTGCTAATATAAAATGAAGCGTCCACACATATCGCTCTCTGCTTTTTAAATTTGTGCCTTGCAAATTTTTTGACTGGGAGATCGTGATGTAATTTAATGAAATGTTGTAATGCCAGAAAATATTTTATTCTATCAAAGATGAGCGCTGGTAACTGAGAAACATGTCAACATATACGCTCATTTTACTTCATAAATAATTCATAATTTATAACTCTCTAGTTAACCATCTTTTATAGATCCAACATGTCATTGCGTTCTTATGTTTGTCAAATGTTCCTAACAGACATTTTTAGCTATGCGAAGGCTTGAAGTTATTTGTATAAAGATATCTCATGGAACCTTAAATATTTTATATGTGATAAAGTTTATCGACATCAAATATCTAAAAACATCAGGAATATCTGAAAACAGATGTACTTTTGTCCTCTTCTGAATAATGAAATAATACTTTTCGCCTTAAATTGATTTTTCTACAGACATACAGTTTTCGTTACGGTGAGGTAAACATATTCTAATATTCAAAGCTTACTTACGTGATAATTTAAGGTATAAAATTCCGATCTTCACTATTTATGAATCTATCGATATCTAAAAAAAAGAAAAAGAATTTCATCTTCATTAATTAATAAGCATTTAGTACTAGAATGATAACTTGTAACCTAATGTAAGTAAATAAGCTTAGAAGAAACGTGGTAAACGTAAAATATCTCCATCTGTAAACAAATCATTTGATTGAAACATTTTCCTGCAAAACATTCACTTCTTATGCGATTGAAGTAACTGTAATGTTGGAACTTTCTATGTTCTCGTCCAGTTAAGGGACGGTGGAGATTAAAAAGTTTTTTTTTTAAATTTAATAATATAGGATTATTAAATTTTGTATTTTAATATATTAAACTAAAAGCATTAATAATAACGGATTTTTTAAGTTTAAAATATATTAGTAATTATTTAAAAATTTATTATTTTTTTAATTTCGAAAAAATGCTCCATGCGTTCTAATTTTAACTTTTTTGTTTACTAATATTGTTTTACAATGGCATAACAATACATTTAAAAAAGTCTGTGTATTAATTTTTGAATCGAACGAGTAGTTAATTTTTTAGAAATATTTTCATGGATATATACCAAATTTTCCCGAAATTTTTCAGTTTTCGTAAATAAAAGTGATATTTCATAATCGAAATTTTGACTATATTTAAAAACGACACACAGATTTATTGTAATATATGAGAAGAATGTTTATAGTAAATTTTGTACAGTTCCGACCAAAAGTAAGACGCATGGAGCATTTCGAAAGTAAGAAAATCACAAAAAAAACTTGATTTGAAGAAAATCCAATTTAAAGTCTAATTTTCCACTTACCTTGAAATGAATATTGAATAATGTTATATGAATCGACACACATTTTGTTTTGTAAAATGTGTTCTTTTCGAATAAACTTTGCAGCTTATATTCAATCGAACGGCTTTCGAGAATGCTCTTAAGAGTTACAAAATGAATTTCTCCATTACAAAAAGTGTCTTTATCATTTATAGTTCTGCTACAGGAACACTCAAAAGATTTCCAATACATTATGGTCAATGGCAATTTTAGGGGCATTCATCCATTTCAAGCACAATACCGTCCTCCTACCACATAAGTTAGGTAATGGTTTGACCACGGTCACGTGCCTCCCTCAAGAACTACGCCAAAAGTCACCAAGCTTGTCGACTTTTGGTGTACGTGTGTATGTATTTAACTCTCAAATATCAAAAACTATTAGTCGTAGAATGTTGAAATTTAATATATAAGATTTTTGAAATATCTAGTTGTGCATCTCGATTTTTGGTCCCAATCTACTGGAGAGCTTATTTACAGGACCACCGAAAAGAATTTCAGTACTTAAATGTCTATGGACATCTTGTATATAATACAACTGTAGACAGTCATTGTTTGGTACATGCCCAAAATCTCGCCGTCTGTCGTCGACCTTGGCGAGTTTTGCCGAAATTTCGCCAAATTAGGCGATATTCAGTCAGTTGGTCCATGCCCAAAGTATCGCCATTTGTCATCGTTCTTGGAAAGTTTTGGCGAAATATCGCGAAATTTGGCGATAATCTGTCATTGTATAGTCCATGCTTAAAATCTCGCCATATGTCGTCGACATTGACGAGTTTCGCCGAAATATCGCCAAATTTGGCGCCAAAAATTATTTCGTATTTTGTATAACTCTAAAACTTTAACCCATAGAATTTTGAACTTTTGTGTTTAGAACTATTGTAATATCTAACTGTTTTCAATATCTTTTTTGACAGAAATCGACTTGGAATTTATTTACAGGGTCAGCCAAATGACTTTAAATACATTGAGGTGTATGGAGGCATTCAATTCATTGCCAAGTCTGTGGTCAATGACTACTTTGGCTATCCCCAAAATCTCGGAAACTATCTCAAGCTTGTCTCCTTTTGGGGAAATATCGCCAAATAAAGTGTCAGAAGGAAATCTTTCAAACTGAACTCAGCTTGGCGATATCGAAATATTTGGCTAGACATCGCTAAACCTTACTATTACTGATATTTTAGCTCTTATAAAGAAAAATTTGATCTAACTATGAATACTTCTCGACTTCAATCAGCAACGCGCTTCGGTACAACGATAGATGCTGTATTTTCAAGAAAATTAGCAAATTTAGAGAGTAAAATTTATTTTTCACATTATACAGAGCTGCCAAGTCTCCGGCTTTTTCCGGGAGATTTCCCACCACAATTTTTAGACTTTTTTCCCACCACAATTTTTAGACAATTTTTAGACTTTTTTATCTTGTATTAAATATTTGGACTTATTTTTAGCATAAATTTGGAAGTAAAAATAAGTGCTGGGAAATCTCCCGAAAAAGGCCGGAGACTTGTTAGCTCTGCATTATAGTTACCACAAACCTATAATTTCATACATAAAAAATTATGATGAGATTCAAGTACCAATTTCCAATGAATAACATGAATATAACATTTATATAATCTTTGTAAAGTACATGAATAATAAATTATAATATGATATTTATTTTAAGTTTAATAATTTCAGTGATATGTGTCGTAAACGTCAAAGAAGTTTTACTTCAACCGAGCGTAAAGATTACACGCATACACTTTTTTATTGCAGGTGTATGTATATACATATATATATATTTACATATTTACAAAAGATTTCATATAAAGTTCTTTTAATGACAATTAATATTTGAGATTGTAGAAAGAAAAATTAAAGTATCTGAAATTGTTGAAAAGATTTTTTTTAATGTCAAGAAACTTTTTTTTACACATTTTTTTAACAAACCAGAATAATACTATTTAAAATGATATCTTAAAATTATATTTTCGACAGTACGGCGCATAACACATCTGCACTCCGATTCTCACGTTTCCTTAGGCGGCCTCTCCAAGCTTCCTGGGATGCATTGAAAAATCCTCACAAGCATTGAGTAGTTTGCGTAGATTTTGCAGATAGCTAAGTAGTACTGCCACAGACTTTCAATGAATTGAATGCATCCATACGCCTCAATGTATTTAAAGTCATTTGACTCACCCTCTAAATAAATTCCCAGTCGATTGCTGCCAAAAAAGATATTGAAAATGTTAGATATTACAATAGTTCTAAACACAAAAGTTACAAAATTCTACAAGTTTAAGAGTTATAGAAAACACGAAATAATTTTTGGCGCCAAATTTGGCGATATTTCGGCGAAACTCGTCAGTGTCGACGACATATGGTGAGATTTTAAGCATGGAACATACAGTGACAGATTATCGCCCAATTTGGCGATATTTCGCCAAATTCGCCAAGAACGATGACAGATGGCGATACTTTGTTCATGTACCAAATGACTGACTATTGCCAAATTTGACGATATTTCGGAAAAACTCGCCAAGGTCGACGACATACGGTGAGATTTTGGGCATGTACTAAACAATGACTGTCTACAGTTGTATTATATTGAAGATGTCCATATACATTAAAGTACTGAAATTCTTTTCGGTGGTCCTGTAAATAAACTCTCCAGTAGATTGGAACCAAAAATCGAGATGCGCAACTATATGTTACAATAATCTTATATATGAAATTTCAACATTCTACGAATAACAGTTTTTGATATTTGAGAGTTAAATACATACACACGTACACCAAAAGTCGCCAAGCTTGGTGACTTTTAGCGTAGTTCTGGAGGGAGGCACGTGACCGTGGTCAAACCATTACCTAACTTATGTGGTAGGAGGACGGTATTGTGCTTGAAATGGATGAATGCCCCTAAAATTGCCATTGACCATAATGTATTGAAAATCTTTTGCGTGTTCCTGTAGCAGAACTATAAATAATAAAGACACTTTTTTTAATGGAGAAATTCATTTTGTAACTCGTAACAGCATATATCACATCTGAGTTGTTTGAAATTGCCCAATACCACTAAAATACGATTTAATGAATTTCGGCCCATAGAACGTAATGCATTTAGAATCTTTTTAGCCGCCCTGTAGATAAAATATGCAGTCGAATAGAGCCAAAACGGGAGCGGCACAAGTAGATGTTACTAGAATCCTAAATATCAAATTTCAACATTCTACGACCAATAGTTTTGCGAGGTAAGCGAGTTACATATGTACGTACGTGCGTACGTACATACGGCATGGAAAAACTGGCCAGAATAGACTCGCCGCTGGTCAAAATGAGTTACAGAGGCTTTTATATGATCGTGCATGCTAGTTTACGATGAGATGTATCGAAAGAATTCTTAAAAAAAATTTAGAGGTAGTCAAAATCGTTTTTTTTTTTCGAAATTTGGCCCCCGAAATTTTTAAGGATCACATTACTTCTTTTACTACGCACAAGGAAGTAATAAAGATTGTTGATTCAAAGATACGGCTCTTGACTGTTTTTCTCTAACAGGTTCCGCGTATTTTTACACGATGAATACGGGGAATGGCGAAAGCAGGCCGAAAAGGTAGCAGAGCAAGAGCCCGCGGCCACCAGACCTTCGTCATAGTATAAAGGCTGAAACTTTCTCTGCGCATATTCCCCAATAGACGTAGGAACAATCGACCACTATAAAGTTTCGATGATCGTGGCTTTGGCAGGTAACAGGTGGCAAAGGTGTATAAAATTGCAGAAAATTTTCGTCATGTCATAAAGCTTAATTTTTTTATATGTTCTTCTTCGCAGTACTAGAAATCACTTTACCCCTTGCCAGACACTTTTACATCGTGGGAAACCCCCGACAGACAATCTCAAAGTGATGGAAAACGTAATTCTATTACGAGCGCGCTGCAGCATCGTAAGAAAGTTCAGAAGTAGCAGTATAAAATGTTCTTGCACTTTGTGACAGCTTGGCGTACTTCGTCGCGGGAGTTTACGAACACAACAGTTTTCCATGAATTTGAGAATATCTGGCGGGGGTTTGCCACGATGGAAAAGTGTCTGGCAAGGGATAAAGTGATTTCTAGTACTGCGAAGAAGAACCTATAAAAAAATTAAGCTTTATTATAGGTTCTTTGTGAAATGACGAAAATTTTCTGCAATTTTATACACATTTGCCACCTGTTACCTGCCAAAGCCACGATCATCCAAACTTTATGGTGGCCGATTGTTCCTACCTCTATAGGGGAATATGCGCAGAGAAAGTTTCAGCTTTTATACTATGATGAAGGTCTGGTGGTCGCTGGCTCTTAGACTTTAGGTTTTTCAGTGGTTCTTCTTTTCCAGGGCGCGCTTGGCATGGAGTATGACATACAGTCACTTCCTTTACTGAGCGTTTTTTCCGTCAGAAAAAAAATCTGAGTTACTCCCTAGTCGCAACTAAAGAAGTTTTACTTCCAGAATGCGTTCCTCACAAGCACAGTTACAGTTCACGTAAATGTGCTTTAGTACTTGGCTATTCAAGTACAGACTCAAAATGTAAAGTAGAATTGTTTAAAAATTGTGATGGAAAGTCTTTCGATAAAATCGGAAGAGTTGGCAGTTATGCATTTAGGATGTTGAGTCATGAGCATTGTAAAAATACTACTACCAAATGTTCACTACTGATTACCATTAAATTGCATATAATTATAGTATCATTTTACACAATTAAAAGAGTTTACGGCGTTCTTTTCAATGTTTCTTTTTTTCATTCTTTTTGTTTTCCTTTCAAATTGCGGGCATTTGACATCGAAGCAATCGCCACTGTCCTTTTCTGAGTGTTAGAAATAAAGTTTCAGTAAAGTAACGGATCATTCTATTAACATGGGAGATTTCGGTTTCGAATGTTGCAACGTAATTTTGCGAAGTAAACCACCGAAGAACTAAATAAACTGCTATTTAGAATGTAAAGAAGAAGTTGAAATTGTTGGTAAACATGCATTAATAATTATAATTTCTTTATAAACATTGTCCAATTCAACTTTTAAGCCGTTGGTTTCTAAAAACATTCTTTTATGAACAATCTATTTAATTATTTGTTTTATAAAACACATTTTTATTGTTATCTAGGTTTATATTGAATATACATCTATATAAAGGAAATATATATATATATATATATATATATATATATGCATATATATATATATATATATATATATATATTATGCGTCAGTGCTGTATTTTAAAAACTTTCTTAACTACATGAAAACTAAATGAACTAACATTAAAAATTGAAACGATATGTTAACTTACTGTGCAATAGTCTGGATATCTCAATTTTATGACAAGCTAGATGTCTGATGCATATAATAGTTTACTGTTTAAACTATCTGTTTTTAATCAAAATCATAGTTCGCAAACAAAGAGTGAATCAAATCAACAATTCTATTGATACATGAATGCATTGAATTTCAGTTCTGTCATCGAATTTGTGTACAGATGATAAAGCAAAGCGTTTATCCATAGGACGCTT
Source organism: Cheiracanthium punctorium (assembly GCA_038373885.1). Taxonomy (NCBI): domain Eukaryota; kingdom Metazoa; phylum Arthropoda; class Arachnida; order Araneae; family Cheiracanthiidae; genus Cheiracanthium; species Cheiracanthium punctorium. The sequence goes on from JAWZYV010001125.1 coordinate 14,217, forward strand.
TGATTACCACACGGCCATAACCGCAAACGTTTACCGAAGATAATCACCACTGTTCCGGGAACAGAGCCTTTTTAGTACATTTACAACGATTGCGAAACTTTTCAAGTGAGAAATCTTCGTATACATTGAGAAATCTTGGTACATTTTAAGAAAAGAATTATTGTTGCAAAAGTGGTTAGTTATATTCCAGAAAGTTTGGCAGCTCTGCATGTTAGGGTGGAGCGAAAAAAATCGAAGTTTATACACTGCTCAAAACAATTTAAGCATATTGCAAGTTTTATACATTTAAAATGCAACACCAAGAAGAAGATTATACGAATTCCAGGGTAAATGCACCTCCCCGAGTTATGCTAATGGTGTAAAATTGACAGTTCGCCATTGCATTTGGAAAAAGATATACGGGAAGGAACCGGTAGAACGGACAATTTTTGTGAAAGTATTGCTGCTAGAGAAATTGTCGTAGAAATTTTATTCTTGCCTCAGAGACACGTGTAATCAGAGAATGCCAGTCTGCCGTCAATGGAGGCAGTTCCATCTGACCAGAGACACGTGTAATCAGAGAATGCCAGTCTGCCGTCAACGGAGGCAGTTCCATCTCACCGACGATGTTTCGAGGGGCATGGTGATTTGACTGAGAAGGGCAGGTTGGTTCATCTCGGCAGACACACACCTGGATGTGTCCACTGTACGCCGGCTGTGGCGAAGATGGTTGGAACAAGAAATATGGCACATTTAAGGGGTGCCGGTGCAGCCAGAATGACATCATCAAGCGTGAATCGACGAATCCACCTACAAGAGGTGGCGGGCCCGCAGGCTACTTGAACCTCCATTCTGCGACATGTTAAAGACACCTTGGATGTTCCTATATCGACCAGAACCATTTCCCGTCGATTGGTTGCTAGTGGCCTACACGCATGGTATGCCCAGAATGGCCTAGTCGGCTGGTCGGCGATCGCCGAGGGCCCCCGGCCCAAGTGGGCCCAGGTGAGGCATTCAAAAGTGGAGATACAACTTTAATATAAGAGTAATTTTATTATTTATTTTCCAGCAATCTTACGCAGTGATGCAGCGGAGGATCCCAGAAACCCCGCGACGCAAGGGTCCCCCGAAAAGTCAGGGAAGAGTCAAATCTCTAAAATAGTTAAATGTGATTTTTAGGCACGTAAGCCTAATTTTCAAATACACTGCTCAAAACAATTAAAGGATATTGTAAGTTTTATATAAAATACAGATATAAGCGAATTTTTTTTGCCGAAAATGGAAGAAGAGAATCACAAATAAAAATTTTTCTGATTTTCAAACTGTGGAGTATGCTAATTTTGAGTTCGACGTCAAAAACGTCGCTTCAGCGGCAGGGAATGCAATTGGACTTTAAACTGAATAAAAGACAATGAAGACAACGATGATCGGCATTCAGTGACTGCTTTGTTTCGATGAGTACGGTGTCTCAGCGAAGTCATTCAACCAATTCAGAAGCTAGGAGAGTTGTCGGTAGGTTAGAAGGGGGCCAAACTCAAGCCGAAGTAGCGCAAGCCATTGGGGTGTCACAAAGTGTGATTTCCAGGATCTGGAACCGGTTTTTGACGACTGGAAGTGCAGGCCGAAGACCAGGGCAAGGTCATAGACGGGCAAAAACGCCCGATGAAGATCGTTATTTAGTGTTAACGGCTCGGAGACACCGGAATATGAACACTGCTCTTCTCCAAAAACGCCTTCGCTCGGCTACTGGCACCACGGTTTCAACTCAGACTGTCCGAAACCGGCTCCATGCTGTAGGTCTGTATGCTCGCCGACCGATGGTATGTGTTAGACTAACATCAAGGCATCGTCACGACCGCAGTGAGTGGGAAACAGAGCATGTGAACTGGAGGAGAAATGAATGGAGCAATGTTCTTTTTTTCTGACGAGTCCCGTTTTTCAGTTCATCCTGATAATAGGCGTATTTTCATCTGGAGGGACCGTGGCAGTAGGAATAATCCTGCGTTCGTGCACGAAAGTGTCAGCTTCCGCTGTGGTAGAGTGTTGGTGTATGGTGGCATCTCCATTGGCAGGCGCAGAGACCTCTACATCATTCGAGATGTACCTCTGACTGGTCGCCGATATAGGGATGAGATCCTCAGACCTATTGTAGTCCCTTACGCTGCAGCAATTGGAGATGACTTCATTTTAATGGACGATAACTAAAGGCCACATCGTGCTAACCTGGTGGAGGATTTCCTTTTCGAGGAAGGAATCATACGAATGGAATGGCCAGCGTGTTCTCCAGACATGAATCCAATAGAGCACGTTTCGGACGCTGTAGGAAGACGAGTGGCTGGCCGCCAACCACCCCCACAAACTCTCCAAGAACTGGAAAGGGCTCTTCTGGAAGAGCGGGACAGAATACCCCAACTCGTCATTAATAGCCTCATTGACTCCATGCCTCAAAGGTGTTCAACGTTGCTGGCAGTCCGTGGAAACCATACCCCCTACTGAAAATGATTTCCTTTGAAGAAAACACCTCTTCTTATTCTTTTTTTATCATATGCATGAATTGTGTTTTTTTCCTTTTCTACACAAATGCGCAATAAAATGCATTTTTTTCTGGCAAACATGTGTAATTTATTCTCATATAACCTACTATGTCAGTCGACCATGTATCAATCAGCTAAAAAGTTTCCCAGCCACAAGATCCACCTGAAAGCGCAATATCCTTTAATTGTTTTGAGCAGTGTATTACATATTCTAATATTCAATTTCCTCTAAATTCCTCAGTAAGAGGCAGAGCCTGATTTCCCGGAGGGCATTCGGGGCAAGCGCCCGGGCCCCCAAATTCTTCTTTAAAAATTTGTAAATTTTGAAAAAGTTTTCGAAAGAGGGGATCCCCAATGAGCTTTTGCCCAGAGCTCCCAAATCGACAAATCGGCTCCTGAAGAGGCCCCTTTTAAATCTCTAGCCGAGGGCCCCAAAGAGAGCCAGTCCGGGCCTGACGCATGGCGTCCGAAGACTGCCATTGGCTGCACAACATATACGCCAACGACTGCGATGATGGTAGGCTAGAGAGACGTAGATGACAGACTGGCACAGAGTCGTGTTCTCAGATGATTCACGATTCTGTTCCTCCAGTGATAGTCGCCACGAACAAGTGTGGCGTCGACGTGGAAACAGGTCCAATCTGGTAGCAATTGTAGAACGTCCCACCGCACGACAACTTGGCATCATGGTTTGGGGAGCAAATGCGTATACTCGAGGTCACCTCTAGTTCGTATTCTGGGCACTATGACGGCTTAAAGATGTATGGATGTTGTGCTGCGGCCGGTAACACTCCCATACCTTCAAACGTTTCCCAACGCCCTGTATCAGCAGGATAACGCTCGACCGCACACTGCTCGCATCAGCCAACGTGTTCTGCAAGGTGTACAGACGCTTCCCTCGCAACCGTACTCCCCTGATCTGTCGTCATTCGAACACATTTGGGATGTGATTGAACGCCATTTGCAGACCCTGCCACTAGCCCGTTCAGAAGACAAACTTTGGCAAATGGTTGACAGGGAATGGAGAAACATTCCTCAGGACGCCATCCGTACTCTCATTGACTCAGTACCTAGACGTGTTGCTTCGTGTATCGCCGTTCACGGTGGTCTGACAACCTACTAAGACGACACTGCTCTCCCTCTGTATTATACATATCATTTTGAAATAAAGATCACTTATTGTTCACTGCTGTCTCTCTCTGCTTGCGGAGTTTCAACACTCTCTGGCCACTCCTTATGGGTGTTGCATTTTCAATATCGGGCAGTGTATAAAATAACGGTACAAGAGAATTTTTTTGTAGAAAATGGAAGAAGGCAGTCATGCAAATTTTTCACATTTTCAAACTTTGGAGTATGCATATTTTTAGTTTGGCGTCAAAAACGATGCTTTTGTGGCAGCGAATTAAAGTTGGGTTCCAACTTAATAAAATATAAAGTGGAAAATATGATCGCCATTCCATACGTGCTTTGTTTATATGAGTGCGATGTCCAAATAGAAGGATTTTAACTGAATCAGAAGCTTGGAGAGTTGTTGGTCAGTTAGAAGGGAGCCAAACACAAGTCGAAGTGTGTGTTGTGTTTTAAGGCAAACCTGCACGCGAGGTATCTGCCTCGGATGGGGGATGGAGTCGGACAAAGTGTGATACCAAGGATCTGGAACCGTTTCATAGAGAATGGAAATGCAAGACGAAGACCAGAGCGAGGTCGTATATTTGCAACAACGCCCAATGAATCGATATATAATGCTGACGGCTCGGAGGCACCGAAATATGAATGCCGCTCTTCTTCAACAACAACTTCATCCGGCTACTGGCGCAAGACTTTTAACTCAAACTGTCCGAAATAGACTCCACTCTGCAGGTCTGTATGCTCGCCGACCAATGATACGTGTTAGGTTAACAACCAGGCATCGTAGGGCCCGCAGAGAGTGGGCAACAGAGCATGTCAACTAGACGAGAAATGAATGGCGCAATATTCTTTTCTCTGAAAAGTCCCGCTTTTCTGGTCATCGTGGTGATAGTCGTACTTTCATCTGGCGGGAACGTGGCGCTAGAAACGCCCCTGGGTTCGTGCTGGAAGATATCAGATTTGGCGGTGGGGGAGTGATGATCTATGCTGGTATCTCCTTTGATGGGTGCACCCATCCACATTATTCGGAATTGAGCTCTGACCGGTCGTCGATATAGGGATGAGATTCTCAGAAGTTTTGGAATCCCTTACGCCGCAGCAATTGGAGATAACTTCGTGCTAATGGACGACAACTGCAGGCCACATCGTGCACGCTTTGTAGATGACTTCTTTTTCGAGGAGGGAATCGTACGAATGGAATGGCCAGCGTATTCTCAGGACATAAACCCAATAGAAAATGTTTGAGACAATCTAAGAAGACGAGTTGCTGGCAGCTTACAGCCTCCCACATACTCTCCGAGAACTTGAAATAGCTCTTCTGGGTGAGTGGGAGAGAATACCTCAGCTCCTCCTTAATAGACTCATTAAGTCCATGCCTCAAAGGTGCTCAACATTGTTGGCAGTCCGGGAAAATCATATTCATAATTCAAAACATTTTCTTTCAAGAAAAAACCTTTTTTTATTCGTTTATTCTCACATGCACAAATTGTGTTTTTTTCTTTTGTATTCAAATGCTCAATAAAATGCATTAAATTCTGCTAAACATATGTATTTTTTTCTCATATAGACTTCTACGTCTGTCGATTATATATCAATCATGTAAACAATTGCCCAGCCGCAAGATCCACCCATAACCTCAATACTCTTTAATTGTTTTGAGCAGTGTACAATCAAAACGTAATAGCGCTGGAGGGTTGACATGCGTAATAAGAAATAAATTTGCAAAATGACAAATAAATTTGCATAATTACGAATAAACTTGCAAAAAAATATATAAAAAATCCTGACACAGTAATGAGTTTTCTAACAGAACATAACAGCTTGAGTAGTATGTTAGTAAGCTCCACTTAAATTTCATTATGAAGAAATTGCATCTTTTTCTGCTAAAAGGAAGCCGAAACTGAAAAAAAATGGACAAAATTTCAATTATCCGTTTTTTTCTAAATTTTCACAACGTTATAGTACATATCTACTAATTGAAATTTATTTGAAAATTACTTCTATTAGACTGGAAATTAAAAAGGCATTTACCCATATTGTTCATGTTCACATGTTTTACTATTGCAAGAGACAAAATTTAAGGCGGCACAAATCACAAAAATGATAAAATAAATTAACTACAGTTTTGTTGACTGGAACACAAAGACTTTGAATCAAAGCGGGTCAAATGAACTTCAAATGTGGTATAAATGTTTAACCCGTAAGCAGGCACGCTGGGGTAAATCTCACCCCAGCGACATATTTTCTTCGTAAAATGGGAGAAATTTTTTGAGAACAAGTTTGCCCCGTCTTCTACCTTTCAAGGTCAAGGTATAGTTGCGGTGGGTGAAGGAATTTCGTTTCTTTGTTATCTGGAAGGGAAGAAAATTCCACTTTGGGATTAAATACTCCCGCGCGACTAACAACGTTTCATTAACGTTTCATTATGTTGTTAACGTAAACTAAGTATAAACTAAATGTAAATTAAATATAAATTGACGTTACACTACTGGTATGTATTGACAAAAGGCTATTAGGTGAAATTAATATCCTATCAATAAAGTAATTAGTGTTTTTAGGTATAATGCATATCATATGAAATTTTCTTCTCAGAAAGTATGATATTTAAAGGAACTGCTAGAAAATCTCTAAATAAATATGAAAATCACGATTTCTTCCCATGAAACGTAATAGAACTGATGTATTTTACGTTGTAAGTCCACAAATTTGTTTTCAAACGTTTTTAGTCAAAAATATAAAGAAGACAAAATGGGGTAAGATTTACCCCATGCGAGTGCTTAAGTTACAAAAGTAGGCGTGCCTGCTTACGGGTTAATCAATGAATTTTATACGATGGCTTCGTTTCAAAAGAAGCCAATGTTCCTCGAGATGCTGAAGTTGATCTTCTGTAACCCTCTCTCCGTTCTGGTCCACTAACTCTAGAAACTGCTTCGTTAACTTGTTTGACGCATCTTTCAACAGACTGTGAGTGAAATGGAGACTTATACCAACCGAAATCTTCTTTGCATACTCACCAATGTTGTGAGATCGTCAATAGAAAGAGAAACCGTTATCAGGGGCTCTGTAAGTTCATATTCTTGCTAATTAGTCATATAATTTTCAGCATCAAAGTTTATATCTGTAATGGCAAATTGTCTAGCTGGATTATTAGTATCACCAGAGTTCCCAACTACCCAGGAATATAATTAACCACTTTTTTAAGCACCCATTTTCTGCTTACATTATCGCAAAATTGCGATGTTAAACGTACGGGCTGTAAAGCTTTTAAAAAAATATTTAGACGACATTGCGTTTTAAAAAAGCGGTTAATTATATTCCGGGGCAGTTGGAAACTCTGTTAGTGTCACTAGATTTCTTTCTTTGGAAATTCTTACAGCTGTCGATACAGAAGTTTTGTCAACTGACCAGAATAATGTGTTTAAAATTAGGCAAGCTGTTTCAACAGGTTAGCGTTGCATTGCCCTTTCTCGACAAAACCTCGCACCAATGTTCCACGAAAGGTGGGTCACTACTGCAAGTCGAATTTCTCTAAATTGGAACAGATGAACCTTCTTCTGAATTTGTCATACTGTATGAATTCAATGTGGTGAAAGTGTAGTTCATCGGTTGGGTCACAAATAAAATGAATCCATGATATTTCCATGGTTCTCGAAATCTGTGACCTATCGCCAAGAATTCCCGCTACTTCCCAGAGTATCTTCGGACATAATAGATTTTGAAATTTTACGAAAAGCTAACTCGCAAATCATGAAAACATCCTTACTGGATTATTGGCCGATAAAGAACAGAAAATCCGGTATTTATCCATGAAGAGAATTTCTGTAAAAGCGAGTAATCTTGTTAAACAGTTTGTCATTCCAGGCATAAAATTTGGTGATGAAAATTATATAGAGTTTTATCGATTAGGAAGAATGTCAATTTACGGAGCCTTCGACAACGGTTTCTCTTTCTATTGACGATCTCGCAAAATTGGTGCGTGCGGAAAGATAAAATTTCGGGTGTTATAAGTCTTCATGTCACACGTAAAGGCACTCGGTCAAAAGATGCGTCTAACAAGTTACCGAAGCAGCTTCTCATAGCTGCCAACTACTACGGAATTTAATTAACCACTTTTTTAAACAATAATTTTCGGCTTAAAATACACAATTCTTTTTATACGGGCGAGAGCTGGTTACGATTCTTAAAAAATACTTAAAAAATATACTGTTTACCAAAAGTGATTGATTATGTTCCGTAGTAGTTACGTCTATGCGGATTCGAATGTTTGTGGGCCAGAACGCGAAGAGGGTTATATAGGATCAACTTTAGCCTCTCGAGGAACAAAGGCTTCTTTTCAGAAACCAAATAATAATATAAAATTCATTGATTAAACATTTATACTACATTTCAAGTTCACTTGACCAACACCTCCTAGATATAGAAAGCCTTACCACTCCTACGTCACCAAGCTTTGACGTCATCACAGTTTTAATTTCACAAAATGACACTATTTAAAATTTCTGATGATAACAACAAATATTAGAAAATAAATTGAAGATTAACAAACCTTTCTCATATAAAATTATTCATTATGATCTATTTCGTCATCGTATTGTCTAATTTCTCATCGTTAAAAACTGCCTTTTGTCGTAAAATTATATTCTTTATCTCGTATTATTTAAATATTGCTACTCATGAATAATTTCACAAAAATTTTTAATACTCTTATTTTCAGAAAATTTAAATGTAGGCCTAATGATAACGTCAGAGTTCGGTTTAGCTTCCTGCTTGAGCTTCTATTTCAAGGAGGCGTTGACTTGACCCGCTTTGATTCAAAAGCTTGAAGGTCTAGTCAACAAAACTGCTCGTTAATTTATTCTACCATTTTTGTGATTTGTGGTGCCTTAAATTTTGTCTTGTTGCAATAATACGACATGTGAACATGAAGAATGGGTAAATGCCAGTTTTATTTCCAGTCTAATGCAAGTAACTTTAATCAGTAATGAACATTTATACTTTATATTGGATATAATATAAATCATTTTATTTCCAAACATTGCATTATAAACGTTGTACAAATGTAGAAAGAAACGGAAAATTTAAATTTTTATTTTTTTTTTCGAAATTTTGGCCCCCTTGCAGCAGAAAAAGACGTGATTTCTCCATAAGGAAATTTAATTGGGGCATACTAACATACTACTCGAGCTGTTATGTTCTAATAGAAAATGCATTACTATTTTTGGATAATATATATATATTTGTAAAAGGTATGTTTTTTTTACGATTTTTCGGAGCTTCAACCCCCTTGCAGCGGCAGAAAAATATTAACTGATTAGTTTAATATTTGCAAATTTATTTGTTATTACCAATGGCAGCTTTCCCGATGTATTACGCTTCGACAGAATAAAATTGTGATTTTTTTGCTCCACCCTCATGCATATAGCTTTTTTCAAAAGACTTTATTTACCTTGCGCAGCTGCGATCATGTACGGAATATTACCATCCCCGATTTAAGGCAGAAGCGTAAGAATAACCAACACTTTTGTATATATCAGAAATTCTGGTGTTTTCTATCGCAAAAATTACTGTTTAAAACAATGCTTGGATATATTTTGTACATATTGGTAGTTATTTTGTTTAGAGTGTTACGCAAAGGCATTTAATATCTAGCCGTGGTTCTGTATTTGCAATGCATCAGAGATTTTTCTTGGGTTCTTTTGACAATCTTTCACAGCTTTTTCATGCTCAAGGCAAAAATACATTGTTGTAAGACAATGCTCGATCTTCTGTACAAGGAAGGAGTTTATAAATAATGCATATTTTATCAGTTAGTGTAAGAAAAAATTGTGAATGGAGGCCTGATCAGAACGGCTGCACAATAAATTTAAAATCTTTTAATACCTTTTTTGTTTAAGTTATTACATAATGTCTTAGTAAAATTGCATTTATATTATAACTAAAGAAAAAATATTGTGAATAAATATTTGATATTTTAACATTTATGTTTGAAAAACGCTACTTTATCAATTGAAAAAAAAATTATGTAACATTTTAAATAATTTGTAATAGGCGTGTGTGAAAAAAAAAAGTGTTATTAATTTGTTTGCCTTCCAGCTTTACTCTTCCTTAATGAAGAGATATGTAATCGGGGATGAATAATTCAAAATGTATACTTCTTGGTTATTCTAAATTCTCTAACACTCAATTTAAAAACGTCTGACTAATTATTTCGCTTAATTTGTTACTTATTTGCTCATAAATTACCTGCGCACTCAAGATTGCATTTTTTACATAGCCCTTTTGAAAAATTGAAAAACATTACTAGCTTCAAGATACATTTTTCGGTAGTCAGGATGCAAAAAGTTGAATGAGCTTTTAATTTTTATTGAACTTAATTTACAAGTATATCTTTAATCACTTACATGGTAGAAAAAGTCCTAAAAACGTGTTCACGAAATATGGTAATTAAAAGTAGTAATTGTCATTTTTTAAAATCGCCTTTTACTAAATCCTCTTAAAAAGCTTTTGTAAGATGAACAATTTAGTGAATATATTTTTTTCATATTTTGTTTTAATTTTACTGTTAAAATGAATAGGAAAGTGCTGTAATAAATATGTACTTATTTGAGAAAAACCATTTTGAACGATTTTAAAAGATACCCAGATTTGTCATATAATTACTTTTGTTCTATATTTTCTTTAAGATTGAAAAATTTTATAAAAATTTGCAAATTGGAATCAGTGAAATCAATTCTTGAATGCATACAGTTCTGACAAAAATTTGAATTTTTACCCTACAGTTATTTCAAGATTCAGGATTGAAAGAAATAATTAAATTGTTAAGTTTCAGCGTCAAATGACACGAATTATTAATTTCCTTAGATAAGAATGAAATGCCTAAGCATTATTAAGAATATATTTTTCTCCGATTTTTTCTTTACAATATTTATGATAATTTTTTAACCTCATATTTCCAGTAAAAAAACAATTCTATTTTTACCTTAAGTTGCGGTGACAGAATTTGCCGATTTTATACGTAGCTTCGCTTTTGTAATGAAACAGAATCTAAAGCTTAGTATAAAATACCAATTTTAAATTTATCAGTTTGATCTGTTTGGAGCTTTTTACTTACCTAAACATTTTACGTGGATGACGAGAAAAACAGGTTGCGGCGTTGACATTTTAGTCACACATTTTAGCCCTCGAAGAGTCATATGAATAAACAGGTATGGAGATATTAGTCCGAGATAGCCACATGTCTTTCTCGTCAGGCACGCATTGTTACGACTTGACGTTATAAAAAAACTCTTGCTATCGGTTATTTGTCTTTTGTCTCAACATCTCTACAGAATGCACATGAGATATACAAGCTACGGTGCTGACATTTTAGCCACACCCTTTTGCACCCTAAGTGTCATATGACCAAGGGGGTGTGACCATCTTAATCCGAGACAATAATCGCAAAATTGATCACACACCCTACGTCACATGACACTTCGAGTGCAGAAGGTTGTGACAAAAATATCAGCACCGCAGCCGGTATATCGCGTCAGAAATGATCTTTACGACTTATATTAGTGCCAAGTATTACCGAATACAATTAACCATTTTTTGTAATCCGTAAACGTTTTGAATAGTAATTTCAAAATAGTATCCACCCCACGAAGTTATTTGATATCTAGTTACATTTTAAACAGAAAATTACCGTTCAAAAAAAGTGGTTATTTATATTCCGTAATACTTGGCACCTATGCGACTTATAATAACATGAAGTCATTTTGCGAAGTCGCAGTGCTGTATGGGTTAAGTGAAAATTTAAAAAAAAAATTAAACTGTTCAAAATACTGTGATGTTGAGGAAATGTGATGTTGTATGACATGTTTTGAAACTAGAAATGGAAACAAGTTTATGTATTCTCCGTCAAAGCTACAGAATTAGAATTCTCAAAATTCAATCGCGTAGAGATACATGGAAAAAATTCAAAAATATCATAACATTTTAGTAATAAAGGATTTAGAGTTTTTTCTGTTCATCATTATCTCAATATTTTGAAGCAAAGTTGTTGAAAGAGGGCTTTAATTGATAAATGGGAGTAATGTCTTTGCGTTATATATCTTTCTCGTAAATGTTCCGTTAAAAATTTGTAGATACATAAGCAGTCAATTTTAAAAGGCGCTAATGAATCAGGGTGCTAATGTAAAACACGCTGCAGTAAAATCTCGGTATACAAATTTCTAGGGATCAAAAATGAAATTATTTTTGAAATGAGAAATCACACTGACAATAAATTCGTATTAACCCATTTATGCCTAGCGTCCCTTTTTTGGGACGGCATTTTCGCTATCATTCGAAAACGTTATTTATTTTTCACTAGCCTTTATTGCGAGTATTGAACCTGCAATTTCCACAAAATATTTTAATATGGCCAAGTAGGATGTTGACATTTCAATTTTTATACATAATGATTTTAAATGAAATCATCCCTTGTTCAAAAAGTTGACATCAGAAATTTATCAATTACTGCTGGTGTTAGCAAAATTCGAAGAAGTCGCAAAAATATCCAGGCACGAATGGGTTAACATGTCTTTCTTCCAACAGAAATATTTTATTCGTTTATTGGAAACATTTGTAAAAGTGAATTTCTTTGTTATGCGATTTTGCTGCAATTCATTATGAAAAATTTTAAGCAAGATAAATTTCATTTTTGCTGTTACTATAAGACATATGTTGCAAGAACTCTTCCAGCAATTTCAGCCTTGCAAAATGTTTTAACAACAAGTTAAATAATAAAAACGCTGTTAAGTTCAAAATCAACATGTACTTTCCAATGTCATAAGGTTAATCTAAAAAATGCTCAAACCAAGCGCATATAAATCCTCTTCATATTTATTCAACATATTAAATGTTATGAGGTACTGCTAGTGACTAATCATTGAACAAACTCTCACCTGCAGTTGGTTTCTTATTATAAATTGCTCACGGAACTCTACCGAAGACATCAAATATTACTGCATCAAAACTTATGTTTTGTTTGGATCATTTAGTTCAAGTGATCTTTTTATACATGTGATTTTTCTTATGTTTATGTTGAGATGTTTCATTTCTACTCTATGTTTTTTTTCCCTTAGAAAAATATCTTTTTTGCTGTTTGCTAAAGGAGAGCTGCAGTTATGGCTGCGGCTTATAGGGTAACAGAAATGACTTCCAATAAATGATTTTACTGAACTTCCCTGAAAGAATTATTACCGAATACTTTTTTTTATAAATTGTTCATTTATAAGTAAGACAGTATAATTTTCCTTTTATAAGAAGCTAAAATTATCTATTGTTCGATTTTGTACGGGCGTTTCTAGATGCACGAATCCCATTGCCATTTGAAAGACATGGATAATTATCTTTTTTTTAACATGATGTCTGCCTGATAAAATAAGAAAAAAACGACTGTAAATGTTTAAAAATATAATTGTGCTGTCAATTATGTGCTAAAGCTCGTATGTATACCAGACACAATTTAATCAATGCAATAATGTTAATCGAATACAAATATTCATGTGTCAAGCATACATGTGCAAAGCATACAAGGTTTGTTTATTTTGTGGCATTTACAGAAGTGGAGAAAAAGAAATACGTGTACGTTAAGGTGACCAGATTTCTGAACATAGAATCAGGGACACGTCCCCGATTTTGAAACAAAACTGGGGTATTTATAGTTAATGAAATAATTAACAGTAATTTAATTTAAAAACAATTCAATAATTAAGAATTGTCCCCAGTTCCTGTTTTACATTTTAGGGACAGTTTGAAAAACGTCCTGAAAATGGGGACGTTTGGTCACCTTAGTGCACGTATAAAGCAGATTTACTCAGAAAATAACCCTATTTCCTACAATCGCTTATGTTGTAGATAAAATTAAATAATTTTCCATTAATTTACTCATTCTTTTTGTTATCAATTTTTTGTTGTTGCTGATGTTGGATTTGTGTTTCGTTTTCTTCTTTTTACAATAACTTAAACAGTGCACACTCTTATAGAGGCCAGATCTACGCGTCCCTATTTTTTATTTAATTGATTTTAATAATTATTCGAAATTAAATAAAGTGAGAGCAGTTGAATTTTACAATAAACTGCTCTCCTTCTATTTAATTTCGGATGCTTATTACTGATATTGTGGAGCAAACTATTTCATTGTGGGTGTTAATTTTCATTATGAGGGCGTAAATTTTGTTGCCCAGCACTGAATAATTATCTGTTTGTTTTACTTTCTAATGGCCGGGTCAGCAGCCTACTGAAATTTTATCCACTACGAGAGCCTCACATGTTGCTCATTTCATCATGGGGGTGCCTATTAGGCAGACGAACGTTGAGTATGAGCGGTCTCCTAATTTTGAATAAATTTCATTATGAGAAGTCGCTCCTGAAATCGACACCCACATGCAGGACGGATCCACAAACAGATTTCACGTGCACCTATTCCCATTAGCGTACACTATCCCACAGCAACCCAGACAAGAGAGATTTTCTCAAGCACTGGCCAAGCCGGTGCTGCTTCCCTTTCAGTGTTGTTACGGAAAGGCGTTTAGCAATTAGGCCTCTGCGGGAAGCAGTTTATTATTGAATCCAGAAAAACGTACTTATTTATGTCCGACGTTAATGCTGGAGTCTCTCGAAACTATATGAACAATTTCAGGGCTTACTGTCCAAGGATTGTTCAACTATTTCTAAAGAAATGTTAATTTAAAAAGGAAAGCCAGCATTTATACATCATTGTTTTATTTCTTTGGTTGCAGAAGATATAGAATATTTTTATTTTTAACTGTGGTAGGCTTTGTATATGGAAAGATCGCAAATTTTCATGTATTTCGCAGAAAAATCTGATATTAGAATTTATAATACCACAAGTGTCTGAAAGAGCACTCTTTATAATTTTGATATCTGAGACCAGAACGAAAACAATTTAAGAATGGGTTGCACATTAGAAGCGTGAGACACCTAACACTTACGTGTGTTTTTATGTATTTGGACTCATCCACTGTTGTTGAATTAGGAACATACATTTTCGTACTTGTTTCTTTCGTCTTAAGAACCTTCTTATAAATCGTTGTCGGAGAAAGGGGACAACACATTTAGTTACGAGCACAAACAATTTACAAGCTCAAAGAAAGGATATTTACATTTCATAGGACAAATATAAGGAGCCAGGGATGAATGGGAATCAAACCCAAGACCATATTCTTAAACGATTAGCGGAAATTAGGATAGGTCCTCACCCTCTGAGCTGCCGGCTCCTTCTACTTATTTCGTTTAAAACCCAGAAACTTAATATACGAAACCAACATGGGAAGTTTGTCTCTTACTCGAACACTTTCTTGAGAAGGTGTACAATCAGGATGACCAATGTCAACTGACAGAGAGAAAAGAACATTGTCTGACTTTCTTTAAGTTAGAGATGACAATACTTTTTAACAAAAATATCTGGAATTTAACAGGTTTCTAAATTACCAGCCGACAATAAATATTATAAATTGATAAGATAGCAAGAATGAAATAAATGTTTTTATATTGTTATAGTGATACCCCTTAAAAATAGTATAAACATTCAAAGATTCACCTTCCTCTACATGGGATTATATGGGGTAATAATGGGTCAAAAAACAACGGCAACTTAATATTTTCTAAAGTATGACAGATAAAATGATTCAATTTGGCATGAAGTCCGCGTACATTATTTGGAAGTTATTCAAATAATCACTTTACCTTAAACTAAATTATTATTAATTTTATATAAATTATTGATTGGCCAGTTATAGATCAAATTTGGGCAAATATGGGTCAGATAAGTTGTAAATATGGGCCACCACTTTTTTATAGTAATGCATATCAAAAGTAAATAATATTCTAAATTATTATTATTTAGCGCACAGACACATTTTTATTTATCTAATGTGCTGCATTTAAAAAAAAATAATTTAAATAAGAATATGTTTGAATAAAGAATTGGGGACTAATCACATTTGTGTGCCCCATTTTGGAACTAAAATTGGGGACATTTTATAAATTTAGTGCTCCTTTTAAAACAGCTTCTGTTTATTCAACTAGAGCATTATTAGCATTAATAAAATAAAAAAAGCATGACTGATTTCATTTTAAACTGGGGAGAAATGACAGTTTTAATTAAATTTTGTCTCAGATTAATGTATTACATTTTGGGGACAAACTGAAAAAATATATGAAATTGGGGACGTTTGGTCAACTTAATCATAATACGCAGCAAAGTATTTCTGCTCTTCACGTACAGAATGAATTACCTCTATCACATTCTTAGAATCTTCCAAGGAGGAATTTTTTTGCAACTTTTTTATTGGAGCTTCTTCTATCTTATTTTCATTGTCATTAGACAGTCCTTTATAAACAAGCAGTTCCAAATTAGCTGTTTTTTTATTTAGAGGACTGTTTATATCTTTCAGTTAAAGTATAATATACAGTGAAGTATAACAGCTAAGGGGAATACCAATATGTTTTACACGGAAATAAATTAAAAAAAAAAACATCTAAAATATCAAAAAATATCACTGACCAAGAATTACACCAGTGACCCAGAATTACCCCAGTAAACTGGGGAATAATTGAGTAGACTTGAAAATAATTTAAAAAATAATGAAGAAAAAATATATGTACACCCTCTGAAAAAAGTATTCGAGTAGAAGCGAAATTTTCTATTTTTGCTTTGCAAAAAATTTTTTGAAAAGCGCACAACTCTACAGAAATATGGCAAGTTATAAGCATACGTAGCCTAATTTATATTCTATGATAAATAATTTTTAATATGCGAAACCAGCGTAGGAAGTTTATCTCTTACTCGAATAATTTTTTGAGAAGGTGTACGTATGAAAAGCTTAGACCATCTGGAATGAAAAGTCAGAAATTTGCACTATGTTCAGTTAGTTATTATTGGAATTACTGAACAATAAAGAACGCGAGGGGCCTCACAGGGCCCTCGCCTTCAACAGCACCAGCAAAATTGTTATTTCAAAAATGTTTCACTGGCATGAATCTTTGAAAAATCCTGATTTTCAGAGACAATCTTTTCAGAAGATATTTTTGTAGTAGTTTAAAAAGTACTTATTTATCCTCTTTGCTTTATAGTTACATTGTTTTTGAACTTGATATAAGAAAATATAATGTTTAAAAATGACTTGACATAATTTAGGTGTTTTGTAAAAAAATAAAAATAAAAATAAATTAATGCTATAAAGTGAGTGACCATTATTTGCCAGGAAACAGAGTGACCCGTAACGGAAAAAACACTCAAAATACTTTAGAGTGACCCGTAGTTCTCCCATATGACCCTGTATAACAAAAACGTTTGAACAAATATCTATATTCTTTTTTTCGAATGTCTGTCTCTGCCTTGGAGGCATTGGCCACTACTAACGCTGGAGTTGTTCGTCTTTTTATTACGGAGTCACCTAGTAGATGGGCCAACGTCGCCCCCTATGAAAGGGTGGACACAATGACTGCCATACCCTGCCAGCTATGGAACCCTGACCGCCGGGAGTTGAACCCGAAACCGTATGACGGTGCGTTACCCACCATACAATCTGGTTGGCTCCTTTGAAAAAATATTCTATAACTGAAAGTAAACATCTTTTCATATTGATCATTCACTATGAACTAGTTCTGGTGAAAAAACTTGTAGCAGTTGATTGCTTTTAAAAGAATTTAAAGTATATTGCAATACGAAGACAGGAATTTTCGATTGCAGAAATAAATGCTCAATATTCATTTCAAACTTATTGACCTATCAAATCGAAAGTTTTAACATAAAAGCAAGTAAACGCAAGAAAACGTGTATTGCCAGCTTTCTAAGAAATTTTACTCGTTCGAAGAAATTTTACCCTTTTCCCATATTTTAGCTAACAATTCCAACTAAAAATTGAAAGAAACTTCTTGCGACCTCAATAATTTGTGGTTCCTAAACTTTATGAATAAACACGAGTTTGTTAGGTGTGAAAAGAATATACGCATAGCATAAAATAATACTAATGGATGTCATAGTAATAAAAATGTAAAGCGATAAACAGGCTCCTGAAAAAGAAATACAAGAAATATTTGTGTTTAAAATATTTATACACACAAAAACATCTGAACCAAGCATTTGTACAATCCACATTTAGAGCTGAAAAAGAAAAGATTTTAGTTCATGATTATGTGACATCTAAAAATTTATGAAAAAATTATAAAGTAGGAAAAAAGTATAAGCTATCTTCCGTCAAAAGGCGGGTCGTTTTATATTCTTCTCTATTTCGAAGACAGTGAGATTATTTCCGCCTTCAAGAAAAGCTGTGTATCACCTGGGGTCTAAATATATGTCCGTTTGGAATAAAAACAGAAGAAAAAAGGAAGGGTCCATGCTTTGTCTCCTTTTTAGATGACTGTTTACACATTTTTCTTCCTTCTTCCTTTTCGAAAATTTATTGGAATCGCAGATCTTCGATAAAAAGTGCCATGACAAGGCGAAGAAGTGTCATAGAATGTTAATGCTGGTGTCGTCTTCATTACTAAATAAAGATTAAAATATACTACTAAAATATACTGTCACTGAAACTGATGTTGTTTTGGAATAAAATTAGAAGACATCTACTTCACTTATACTTGTGGTTGATGAGAAAGACAGGCTGCGGTGCTGACATTTGAACACACCCTTTTTGCCCTCGAAGAGGCAAGTGCCCTAAAAGGTGTGGCCATCTTGGTCCGAGATAGCCACAATAAGATGGGCATACCTGCTAGGCTGCATGGCTGTCCTAGGGCAAAAGGAGTGTGACAAAATGTCAGCACCGCAGCCTGTCTTTCTCATCAGCTACTCTTATACTAGAAAGTCAAACATCTTACAAATACAATGTATATACCGGTCGTTATTTTCATGAAATAAGCATTTTAAAATTAAACTGCCAAAAGGTTTTTCTTGAATTTTATAAATCGCTCGAATTGTTTTCTAAAATGAGTGAAAATTGTTTCTTTTACGAGCAATGTTTAATAATGGTTAAAGGATATGTTAAAAATGTTGAACAATAGGTTGTTTTATAAGGAAAATTGAAATTTCCGTTTTAACTTTCAGAAACGTTATAGAATCCATTACTGCTTGAAATTTGTAGAATTCTTAATTTCAAATTACTGTTTGAAACATACGGCTAGAAGGGACGCAAACACAGTTTTGAAGTGGTATAGTCTTCTACGATAGAGTTGGTAATGTGTTTGCCAATGTGAACTCCAGTTAATTAAGTTGTTGAAGCATTCCGGTAGTGCTGAAGTTCTATTAAGTAAAACGTGTTTCATTTACTTTAAAGAACTAAATGCATTGGGGACTCTAATATTTTCAAGATGTTTCTTCACTATCTGTAATAAACTTAAACCATATGCTAGTTTTAAATCTTAGTTCCAAAAAATGTGAAACTGCATAGAATTTTTGTAATTTACCGCATGCTGAATTTTTTGTTGCATGCTGAATTTTTTTAAATTTAAATATTCAAAAATTCAAAAGCATACCGCTTTTGCATATTATATTACTGCTTATGAAAGTAAGCCCTGAAAATCGGTGTTAAATATACTTTAACGGATACGATACCTAAAAATTTATGATACGGTATGGAATGAAAATATAAGCCATCTTTCATCAAGAAGACATGCTGCTTTGTATCCTTCTCTATTTTGAAGACAACGGGATTATTTTCATCGCCAAGAAAATCCTGTATCACCTGGGGTCCGAAAAAGAACTCTGTTCGAAATAAAAATTACAAATAAATGTCAGACATTTTCTCCTCTTTTAGAGATTATTGCTTTGCTTTTATTGTAGATATAAAAAGAGGAATATAGAAAATCTATGAATCATGCAAATATGTGTATAATGTTATACTATATTCTTCTCTGTTTCGTGTTTCCCTTTTTTTATGTTTAGTACAAATAAAGGTAAACCTTAGAATGTAAACGCTAGTTTCTTTTTTATAATCGACGCTCTTTTAAATGAGTTTATTAGCCATCACGGTAAGGTTTTATTAAATTTTCAACATAGCTCGATTGATATGTTATTGAACGTTGAGCAAAATGAAAATGGTTAGTTTCATAAAAATTGCAGCTGTCAAAAGCTATTAATTTCTTTAATGCATTCTATAATGAAGTTGATTTTCATCTCTAATTTAAAATTATTCACACCGCTGAAAGACGATTTCTCAAATGTTAAATAATGTTTCTTTAACTTAAAATTTCGATAAACTAAAAAGTTTATTTCTTTAAAACAAGTAATTAATTCTTCATGTGGTCAAACAATCATGAAAACAGACGACAAAACAGCAACAGTTGCATTTATTTTGGCTTTAGTTTTATTTAATTTTGTTCTTAAAAGGTCAAGAAAACATGTCTTAATACAATTTCTTTCAATTATTTCAACAGTCCTTACATAAATAATTATCTTTATAAAAAGTAACTTTTAATATATCTTGGCGGCAAGATGCCACTTTGAATGAATAAAGAGAAACCTTATTACTCAATTTGTATCAATTATTTCCGCACAAAGGTAAATTTATAAACTATCAAAAACCAACATAGTAGTCTCAATTGCTTCAAAAAAAGTTGTAAGCATAAGTTCAAAAGAAATCAATTGATCTTAACTATCCCAAGTTTTTAGACTTTATGATTTTGTTTGGGTAATTATGAATATATACCTAAATCTTAAGCTAATAATTCAACTGAAACGAATTTTTTACTAGGTGTTCTTATAAGGTCAATCTCCCCCAAGTTAATGTAAACAATATTATTACTTTTAACTAAAAGAGTTTTGAAAACTGAAATTTGCAAAGAGTGGTCGTAATTAACACTCCGGACGCTTTATTGTTATAAATATAAGTAAATATATATTAAGACTATCCAGTAGGAAAAACCCTTTAAGTTTTAAAATAAATCAATTTATTCTAATTCAAAAAATACATTTTCCATTCTTTCAGCAAACGTGTGCTCTTTACCCAAATATAATTAATAGTTTTTCAATGCTAACTATTTCTCTGCTAGAGAATTTTTATTCAAAGTCAAACAACTATCTTTTTATGGGTAATTTACTGTCATTTAATTTACAAGAATAAAGAAAAATATGTAAAAATACTCGTGAAAATCGTAAATAATCACACATTAAATTCTCGAGAAAACTAAATTATGGCGTACTAGAGTTTATTTTATAGGTTGAAGAAAATGTAATATTAAATTATTGTTTTAGTACATCATACTTATACATCATTTTCACAAAAGAATTGGTTTTGCTTTATCCTGTAAAACAGAATTTTATGAAGTTTAAAGTAATTTTATGGTAAAGTAACTTTTTTGGTGAATTTCAACACTTGGAGTACTAAGGCAGAATAGCTCAGCAATGGAGAGTTGCATTCTGTTTTTCGAGTTGTGCACCCAAGTGCATATTTCTATTTAAATCGCACTAACATTATTTTTATGTCATTATTTGCCATTTATCACCAACGAATAATTGAAATTAACATTTATTGAGAAATTGGTTTTGATATTTTCAATCCCACGAACATACACACCTCGATAATTTTCTGGTTCATGGAATTTACGCGACGCCAGGTATTTTTTTCATTTCAAATTTTACTTAAATAGTTATTTATCCGAAAAACAACAGGGAAAAAGAATGAGTTTTTAAAATTATTAATAACTGAGAATCGCTTCATAGATATCAAGCTGTGCTTGAAAATATGGGATTGTCCAAAAAACTCTATTTTTGATTGTTTATTTATTTATTTGTTTGAGACAGAAATTAAAGAAAGCAGATGATTTTGGATATGAAGAAAACATCTAGAATGCATATTGGCAACAGGTAAATGATATTTCCTTATAAATAAATCCTTACAAAAACTTTTGATATTCACACCAGTTTTTTAATATTAAGCAAATACCAAGAAAGTCAACAAGAAGCAACAACTTCAGCATATTTATTCCCTGAAAAATATATATGCTAAGCTGAAATAAACAATAAAATATATCAAGACTAGGAAAAGATTTTGTGACTGCTCAAAATTTTCAGAGGTGGTTTGGAAGCCTCGTAATTGATATTTTGCACTAGGAAGTGCAACAATTTTTCAGAAAAATTGACGGTTAAAGTGGTGAAATCAAAACAAAAACGAATATTGGTAAATGCTGTACTGAACATGAAATACTCATGAAATTCAATATATCGAACTTTATAATGTGTCGATTAACACTAGGTATTTCCTGATAAAGTATTAACATCCTTAGTAGTAATATCAGTTCAAAACACGTCCTTTCACGTTCAAAATACGTCTTTTGAACTAGGATTGATCATTCTTGAGCATTCTAAAAACGCATTAGTGTTTTTAGAGTCATATTATTTACATTCACTGTTATATTTATTTACTAAGGCGCATTAGTGAATAAATGAATTTTATTTCAATAAAACATATTACTTAATCCTTAATCACTCATATGTAATGACTTTTGCGTGTAGCACAATAAAAGTAAATAAAATCAACACATTTTTTTTTTTTAAATCTGAAACATATGCATCCTAATAGTGTAAATATTTTAAATAGTCATTAAAATGCTATATATTAAAAATGTATCATAAACAATTCGAACGTTCTATTTGTATTCCTTGCATCTTTAAATTAAAAATCGTATCAGTGATTCAAATTTAGGTAGCAGGCCAACGGCTGAGTATACAAGACTGAAATCTGGCGCCAGGCTGTCGATCTAACGGTCTCAAGTTCTGGGCGGGCTTCTCCAGATGTAGATGTCCAGAACACGCGTAATAACACCTTAAACAGCCCACCAGGCATTCCTCCATTTGGCAAGTAGCCCTAGTGTGCTTTGCCTTAACAAAACAACAACATATCGAATTATTTTCACTAACATATTTTGAAACGTAAAATGAAACTTGAACCTCTCCGCGCTTGCCTAAAATTAATAGTACTCTAGTGCTTAAAAAAAAATAAATAAAAAAATAAATTAAATTCATATATCATGCAAATTTAATAATAACAAAATATGATGTATTAATTAATAATCTAAACATATAAGTAACAGTAATGCTATTTTGTTTATTTTTAGATGAAGGCTTTATTAATTAGTTAATCCGTAGAAAGTGCTCTCAAAATAGATTTTAAGGACTTTCATGCAACTTCCTTTTCTTTTATTACTATAAACCGAAATTGCGTTTGGCTATAAATAGTAGGTAGTTTTACAAAAGGTCTTTATGAAATTGCTTTTCGACTCAGAGGGACGCTTAAGATGCAATAAAGTCAGCAAAGATAACGATATACTTCAATTGAATAAAGAGTGTAAAAGTTCTAAAATTCGATCAATATTTATATCATGGGAATAAGAATCCACTAAAATTAGACTGATAATAAGCATTAAAATTATTTTGATAAGACAATGTTTTATTGTGTTTACAGGTACAAATGATTTTTGAGCAATAAAATAAAAAGTGTGACATAAAACTAAAATAATCACCATAACGAAAAATATGCATGAACTATTTATTTCGAATGAAATATATGTGCAGTGTGCTCACACACGTGAGCACTTATATACTACATATGTTATTTTGTCTAAAATACAATTTTAAAGTTAAATTAACAACATCATTTATTATTTATACATTTTTAATCATCTTGTACTCATTATGCATGTTGATGTATTTGTCGTTTGTTGTAAAACGGTTTGACGAAATTTGGTTTCCTAAAGTTACTAAAATGTTAATTAATCAATCTTACATTATTTTTTCTTTTCATTGATTCTTACGATTTTTTTTTCTTTTCATTGTTAAATATTCCATTAAAGAAATTTAATCAACCATTTAGCTGCATTAATTACAGTGCTTAGAAAAAAGCAGAAAACTATTTTCATAGAAGGAATGTTTCGTATATTAGTTGCCATATTAGAAAAAATGTAAATATTGATTACTCCTTTGAAAAATAACTTGTTTAAGCGCTCAAGGACAAAACATTCTTTAGCTTCTCTTCTCAAAACATTCTTGTCTTTCAAGACATTCTTTATCTTAATCTATCTCTATTCTATATTATCTTTATTAAATTTGCAAACTAAATAGTCAGATGATTTGGTCACTTTTGAAGCTTTTAACGTCTGGTAAAATTCCAAATCTCAATTTTCACCGTGATACTATACATTGCAAGAAGAAGTAGCATTTCCTGATTAGCAACCGACTTATATTGATATTTCAGACTTATATTACAATATTTTAAAAAAAATCTCAAAGTGTAATTTAGCTTCCAAACTCTTTTGCAGAATGTTTTCAAGCATAAATTAAGAAGATTGGCATGGACTGATCAAAATTTTGACGTTATTTTATCATAAAAAAGTAATTGTTTATAAAATTGATACAGGAAATACAAATTCCTTTAAAAAAAAAAATTATGACAATCTTTTTCTGCCCACTACTGTAACTCTCCCTCCCCCTTGCTCTCTTTCTTTGCAGCCGTACCCTTAAAAAAACAGTGAGAGAGATGGTATGTTGATTAAAAAAGTTGATTGGCTCCATTTCGAAGAAACATTTTTGTTGAATAAACTAAATTTTTGTTAATTCAACGAAATATTTTGTTAATTTAACTAAACTTTTGTTAAAAATAACAAAAGTATTCGTTTAAAATAGCATCAAGCAAGTTTTATTGAGTCAACCAAAAGAACCAATTGAACATTTTGTTCAATTCAACGAAACGTTTTTTTATTTTCTTCATTCTTTAATAACACTTATACATATATATAAGTTGCAGTAGTCGTCAGATATAGATAGATATATATGTTATATAACCGACATAAGAATATACCTTTATTGCATTAAAAACAAAGTATTTTCAGAGACATTGAAAGGCATTCAGGCTATCCAATACGGGGATTCTAGAACTTTATAAGAATAATGACATCATTGTCCAAAAAGGAAATGCAGCTTTCAATAATTTAAAATGGCAAGGATCGATATTATCTTAAAAGTCAGTTTTACAATATTTTCAAATTATTTATTTACTATTATAGTACACCGATACGGAGACTGAAATTTTCGAGGACGTTATTCGAAGTTTTACTTCATTTAAAATTAACTGTTCTCGAATTTCTGTGCACAAACTTTAAGATACAGATTTGAAAACTCGCTTTCGCCTTTAAGTAGGGCAAAATAGTTACGGCTAAGTCACTTTATTAATTAATCTTTTCGAGAAGAAGGGAGTCTATTTATTCACTTTTCGGAAGTTGTGTTCGTAAATTTTAAGGTTCTTGGTGTAAAGGGGCATATAAATGTCATTAATTACTTTAGAAATCTATAGAAGTAAATTATTCGCCTTTAGAGAGGAGATTAAGCCAGAAGACTTTTTTCTTTGTTTAAAAGATGAACTTTGTAGAGAATCAGTGAAAATGTTGTGTTTCAGGCATTGAAATTACTAAATAAAATTTCATAAAATTTCTATTTCACAGATTTCAATAAAACATTATAATCTGTATTAAATTTGTCATTGAAGAATGACTGTAGAATTCTTAAATGGTATTTGGTGGAGTGAGGAGCTATCTGTGAAAAGAAAATTCAGAGTGCCCAGTAATTAACCAAAATTTTGAATTGTTTAGTAAAAGAGGTGTCTGTTTGAGATATAAAAAAAATATTTACTTCACGTATAAGTGCACTCATTCCGATTTAATGCACAATAGTTCCGAAGTGCTTCCCATTATTTACAACAATAAGATCTAAGTTGTCCAATACTAAAAACATAAACAGCAGTGTGGTGGCCAAAATTTCAGCAGAAATGGACGAAATTTCATCAGAAAAGGAAAATCCTCTGTTCGATGCTCAAATTCGTCATTTTACGACTGCAAACTGCTTGCAAAGACGTGTACTTTTACTGAAAACTGCTTGCAACATCGGGTCTGCCGAGTGCACAATATGAAAAGTTGCATTAATTCAAACTCGTTCAAGCTCGATTCGTAAATTGTAAACAGCGTAACTTTTGTCACTGTATGACGTCCCAATAAACAGTTACTGCAGTTTCAAATTTTCGGTTAATTCCTGGCCTCCAAGTATTTTGGATACAGCTCTGTTATGCAAAGCATTTTGCTGTTTGGAGCAGAGAAATGGAGAATTGTGGAGGAGGTAGAAAGAAGTTATAAGCAGCAGAGGAAATGGATGACCAGAGAATATCATGCAGGATATCAAGAATATAGAAAATTAGAAATGGAAGAATTGAAAAACGGATGAAAGTAAAGGGAACCATATTAGATATCTTCAAAATCTGTAACTAATTTAACATGGTAATGCTAAACAATGAGTGGTGAAAGGGATGGAAGACAAAATTGCATTTACTTATTAAAAAATTAACAATAATAACAGGAAGACCAATAAAGGAATGAGTGGACGACATTAAACGATGAGAGATACGGGACTCGGAGCAGGAATGGACCCACTACCGGAAGAAATGATATAGACAAATATATAGTTTTCAGAGTTTCTGAGTTTCTAAATGGAAGACAATCTCTCTGAGCAAAGTAGAATTGAGAAGGTGCTGAGGAAAGCTCTAGCTCTCCAGAAGGTACCACGTCATTTTTAGATAGTTATTCGATTAAGATATCTTTATTTTGAACGTTACTTACAATTACAACATTTTCGTCTAAGTTTAAGGTGTGAGCTCTGAAAAATATCTCCTGTGGATGAAAACTGGACTTAAAAATGAAACTTTCTCTTCCTTGTTACTTAAGAACCGTACATAATTGGAACTTTAAACTCTATCCTACTAAGACTAGTAGGAAAGAGTTTAAAGCACTTAGCAATAGGATATAGTTTAGGATATGGTTTAAATCCTTCACGCAATAGGATTAGGTCCTATTTTAAAGCTCTTGGAGTTATGACGAATTTCTTCTGATATGTTTCGAGATCGCTGGTGTAAGTTATGGATGATTTCTGCGCGTTTTCCTCTTCCCCACCACAGAAATTTGATTCTTGTTCCTGGGTTGTGTATATATAAAATTGGAATTTGTATACGTGTGACAAAATATTTTAGTATACAAAATCTTTTGTCGGGTAAACATTTTGAATTCTAATTCCAGTTGTTGAAAACTTCAAAATATCTTAAAATTAGAACCACAAGCTTGTAGTCTCAGTTAAAGGCACGAATCTGTCGTGTGATGAATCAAATTATGCAGCATAAAATACCTAAAAATGTATACAAAAATGTTATTTCTCAGTTTCTGTTTTCCAAGGAAAAAAAGGAAGAGCAGATGCTCAAAAATTTCTGAATTTTAAACTTTATATGCCGAGTACTGAATTTCTATAACGGATCAAAAAGCTTGTACTTGGATTTTTCTCCTGCCATAACGAAATGTTGGGTGTAAATCTCATCTCTGCAGCCTTGAGATTATATCAGTCTCACAATCAAAATCCGAAATCACCAGTAAGCATGAGAAATTCTTTATATATACAGGGTGATCATGAAAAGCTGGCACGGTATATGGAACCGTAGCGACCGTTTCGTTTACCCCTTCGAGCTGAGAGTTCGGACATGGTAGTATGAGCTCGGAATTCTGTGATCCTCAACCAAGTGGCGATCACGGTTACGTTTATAAGCTGCTATTATGTGAGCATAACGCGTTTGTTATAGACGTACCATTCTTACGGCCTCTAGGTTTTTCGCATGCGCCAAACATTTTGCTGTGTAAAAAAATACGCTTTGTCATTCGGAAATTTCGAATTCCTCCACCTAAAACCGTAACCGTGAGAGCCACTTAGAATTCGGAGCTCATTTACTCCTTACTCAGAACTTTACTCCTTTGGAGCGACAAACACTGGACCAAATACCCTGCATCTAGTAGCAGCTTCATCTGGAGATTTAGAGTGGGCTGGAGCCATCAATGCAAGGGCTATTTTGGAAGATTTGGATATGATTACCGAAACAGGCACATCGAATGTAGTTGGCACACATAAAGGCGTACGAAATCACGGAAAAACAAATGCGCGTTTTAACCCTTCTGTTCTTCGCATTAATGTCCACAAGGTATCTTTTCGTTCTAAATCAATGATACTTTACAAATTTGTAAATCACTGTTTTCTCTATCTCGTCTTGGTTTCGAGATAGGAATGCTAACTCCGCAGTTTTCCCACCAAGCGGCGCCGTAGGTGGTTTCATTTAGTAAACACGTGACTACTTTACTATGACTAGGCATCACTTTTATAAATATAGCAGCAGCCGTTACGAAGTAAAGAGGGTGGAAACGGACTTTAGCGGGCCTACTATATGGTAAAAATCTTGAAAAAATCGTAGACGAATTGGAAACTGAAAATATTTTTTGATTTTCCTGAAACTTCGCACAGGTTTTCTACCCACTGCTATACTACTTTTCTTCACTAGGGAGAGAACTAAATTGAAAATTTAACTTCTAAGCACTGCCCTAACGTACATATAGCCAGTATGCTTCTGTAGACATAAATTGAAAAAAAAATGCACTTCTTCGTGTATTATATAGAAAGTAAATACAGGGTGGTTATTAATTAACGTGAAATGTTCAGAGCCCTCTAGCGAGTAAAGTATTGAACGAAACCTAAGTAAATTTGATGAGCATGCATAGTAGACCATGGGATTTTGATTTTAAAAAAAGTTCCAAAATTTTCCACCGGGGCAATTTTGGCGCTGCAAAAGTACCCCAGAATCTTAATCCTTGCGATTTTGGGTTGTGGGGATTTCTTAAAGGTGTTGTTTATAAAGGACATGTCTCCGATATCGCAACGTTAAAGGATCGAATAACGTTACACGTGAGGCAAATCACCTCTGATATGCTGCGAGCGGCAGTAGAAAATGTCGTGCATCGTATGCAGTTCTTGGTATTTACCAATGGTGCGCATATTGAACCAACTTTGTAAGTAAAATTGATGTTTGCTGCAATTTTTCGTCAATTAACCATTAAATATATACGGTAATACACTTTTGCAGCGCCAAAATTAGCTTAGTGGCAAATTTTGGAACTTTTTTTTTTTTGGAAATCAAAATCTCATGGTCTACTATGCATGCTCATCAAATTTGGTTAGATTTCGTCCAATACTTAACTCGCTAGAGGGCTCAGAACACCTCACGTTAATTAATAACCACCCTGTATGTTGGTTTAATATACATCGCATTCATTTTATTGTTATTTGCACGCATTTTCACTGAATCTTTCTCATGTGTATTAACAAGTATATGTCAGCAAATTTTCTATGTATAATCTTTCTTCAGTTCCATATTTCTTACAAAAGAGTAATTTAATTATATTCATTACACCAGCAACTTCTATATTTATTTGATATGTCATGTGATTGTTTATATGAAAGAGCATCGAATCTAAGAAATAAAATGCTTAGAAAAAGATTTGGAAAATCTGTCCCATTTCATAACTGCAAGCTTCTCATGCTAGACTTTCCTCATAAAATATCGCTGAAGGTATACAACTTCGGGTCGGGTCGATTACTTTCAATATCAATATACTGAGTAATAAAATAACTCCACAGTGGATATAACTTTATCAATCGCTTAAACATAACTCCTCTTCGAGTTAAATTATAAAAGATATCTACGAAAAGTCTCTAATTCACTTTTTCGTGGTAAAATATTGTTTCGGAGTGTCATTGATACATGTTTTAAAAGCTTTCTAGAGAGTGCGGTAATTAAGAACGTTTCAAAAGAATGTTTTATTCTAATATGCCGGGTGACCAGAAATCAGTAAAACTTTAATTTTCATTAAAAATTCATTAAAAAATTCATTAAAATTCATTAAAAAAGAACAAATAATGATAGAAAATTGCGGTGTGCACAAATAGGTTTAGAAGGCAATCGGATTTTTTTTAATGACAAGAACGTTTGAAGTTCCAAATATAGCCGATAGGTGGCGCACAACATGTATTTCCAAATATGGACGATAAATACATGCACAATGGGAAATCTAAATCTCTCTAGATTCTCTCTGGATTAAATGATAAAGAAAGAATCTAGATTTCTCTGTAGATTAAAAGATAAAGAAAGAATCTAGATTTCTCTCTAGATTAAAAAAAATCTGAAATCTCCCTCTCCATGCAAATTGCAGTTTTGTATCATGATTTGGTCTTCTTTAATGATTTTTTGAAGTTTTCACGAGATTTTGACTCATCCTGGGTGCATCAAAGTTTAAAAATTAATTAAAGAAGAAAAAATAACGATACAAAATCGCGATTTGCATGGATGAGATTAGAGATATTTCAGATTTTATTTTTTTTTTAATTGAAAACTTGCTTCCCATTCCTCATGTCAGTGCCACCTATCGGCAACATTAGGAACTACAATCTTTCTTGTCATTAAAAAAAATCCGATCGCCTTCTAAATCTATTTCTACCGCAATTTTCTATCATTATTTGTTCTTTTTTAATGAATTTTGAAAGTTTTTATGGACTTTTTGGTCACCCGGTCCTTCGTTTATGAAAGTTTTTTGCTATGTTTTTAGAAAAAATTGAAAAATAACATATCATTTTATGTGTTTCAAATTTTAGTAATAGCTGTTAATAGTTTTGTTAAGTTCATCCACAGGTGGTTATATTTAATGGAAAAAGGTATCAATAAAAGTTTTTACTTTAAGTACAAATACTGAAAACGGCACAAATTTTTGAATAGGAATTTACTAGGGATCGACCGATAGTATCGGCGCCGATACCTGCTATTTTTTTAGGTATCGGTATCGGTTCTTTCGATTCTAAAAGTATCGGGAAAGTATCGGTTTCTGTTGCTTTCATCCATTTTCACCGATACTTTTCAACCGATACTTCGCTTTTCAGAAGAAAACCACGCAGGCGCAACACCATTCTGGAAGCTTTATTTGGTAATGATATGAGAGGCGTCGTTTCATTGGCACATTTGTTTGCGCCAGTGTTTTCGAACTGTTTTTTTATTTTATTTTATTCTGACCATCGCTGACTGGATGTCGTATCACCAAGTGTGGTCGAAATTATGGACGAAGAATCGTTTGATGACAGTTTAACAGGACAATCGTCTATTCTTCTAAATTATTTTGATTTAAAGCCCAACACTAAATACCCTATCTGCAAGGATTGCAAAAAACAAATGTCGAGAGGTAGGCTATAATTTTACTTCAGTTTTATAAACGTTTATTTTCTCACTGTGTGGACTCGAAAAAGAATTCATTCATATATATTATATACACACACAATGGAATCTCCCTATAACGAACTCGCTCGGTTCCAGTTAAAAAATTCGCTATAGAGAAAATTTCGTTGTACAGAGATTAGAGACTTTTTGCAGTTATTTCAGCAAATATTACAAACTTTTTAGTTAATTCGATGTTTAAAAGTATTTAATTATGTCTTTGAATTAAAAATAAATTGGTATTTATTATAAATTTGTTAAACTTACGGTTTCTTACTTTTCATTGTATAAATGAAATGTTCAAAAATTACGACAATCCACGAATTTAGAGAATAAAATATGTAATGCACTTACGTTTATTTTGCTTCAAAATTCCGTTATTTTACATTGTTTTGCATTCTGTGATTTTAAATTTTCATAAAAATATTCACATTTTAAAAGTGCGTTGAAAATAGAGTGAGGCACATTTTCTTTCATTTGTAAACCTCTTTTTAATGGTTTTGAAAGGTTGAAGTATTTCGGCATGATGTGGTTTTGATCGTGAAGCGCAGAGACTTATTATTATATGGGCAAATCGGGACTTTGCCCAGGGCCTCCGACTTGAAAGTTCCCCAATTTCAAATGTTTTTTTTTCTGAAATATTCTTTTTTATATCAAAATTTTATGAAAAATATAACAAATTTCATAGATGGGGTCCTCCAAATCCATTAATGCCCGGTGCCTCTGTCGGTCATAATCAGGCGCTGGTTAAGTGTCTTCATTATCGGAGTCAGTTTCACTTTCCTCGCTTCCATTTTTATCATCTGTTACTCTTCCGCTAAGTAGTCTGTTCAAAAATTAAAATTTTCTTCATAACTAACAAAAAAAAAAAAATCAAAGGTAAATCTGAAATATTCGCTATCGGAAGATAAGCTCTTCGTTATATGGAGAATGTTTATAGTGGTATTTAAGCCTTAAAGTTACGTTTCCATAAAAAATTTCGTTATAGTGAGATATTTGTTGTAGGGAGACTTCGTTATAGGGAAATTCTACTGTACATATAGGCTTTTGATATCGTTGGAGAAAGTCTAGCTCTTGATATAGATTTCACGCTTAAGAGACATGCTTTAAATTTTTAATTAAAAAAGTTGGCGCAAGGACATCTGATTCGGCATGGGTATGATATAGATATCAAAATTGATGGGGGAGACAGTCCTTGACATCGTTTGATATTTCAGGGGATGACGACCTTTAAAATTTTAAAACAAGTATGGGCAACCTTTGAAAAGTTGTGGGCCAAACTTTAGGATGTTAGCGAAGTCTCGGGCCAAACTTCCGGATCTGGAAACATCCGTGTGCGGCCGCCACTTCCGAAGTGGCAGACCGTATAATTGGGTTTTATATGGGATATTGAATGGTTTATACGGGGTTTTCAAATGTTCCGCGGGCCGGATCAAAAGCCAAAAGGATGGCGGTCCACATCCGGCCCGCGATTGACCATTTGTGTGTTAAAGTTTTAGCTTATAAATTTTGAACGTAATCAAGTTCTTTTTTATTTTGTTTTGTGCGTAATCAAGTTTTTTTTTAATTTTGTTTTGTTTAATGTTAAAAATAAATTTTACTTATTAAAGAAGTCTTGTGCTCAGTGTAAAAACTAGAATTTAATTATACACGGTAGATTAAAAAACATGACGTACTGCAATTTATAACGATAGTCTGACAACCTAGAACAGGTAAGTTCTCTAAAAATACTTTACTTGGTAGGGGAACTATTTGAGGGTTCTAACGCATATTCAAGGTACATCTGGAGAAAATCGTCCGAAACTCTAGACCATTAGATCGACAGCCACGCGAGGAGAAAGAATTCCGAACCCTCACACTAAGACGCTTCCCAGTGCTCAGCTTTTTATAAATTCGACCATTCGTCGGCATGATAGAATAGAAAAGAAAGACTAGAACTACTGTAAATTCACACTTCAATGTATCCACTGCTTTTTCTTTTCAATGCTCTCTACTGGGATCAAATTTCATCATGCTGTTATTCATTTTAACGAGAACTGACACTCTCGTTACAAAAACTACCCAGAATACAGATGTAGGTTTAAAAGACATTAAATTATGTAAAGTATCGGTATCGGCCGATACCATAACTTAAAAGTATCGGTATCGGCTATTTCTGAAAATGAATTTATTAGTAAAGTATCGGTATCGGTCATCGGTGAAAATGTGGTATCGGTCGATCCCTAGAATTTACCAATTTACGCAACTTTATCGTTTGTTGATCAAAATCCTCTTAGAGTTTTCCCATTTAAATAGCGAAGCCTTTTATTAGTCAACTTTGGTTGGAGAAACTTTTGCTTTACATTTACCCCGATCTGGTTGCATTTAATAAGGAAAAGTATTAACAGAATTTTTTTACTTACAGTAATAATTTAGAGGATTGACAATTGTGTGTGTATTTGTGTGTGTGTGTTTCTACTATAATTGTCGACTCATTCTTTAGATACATGTAAAGGTTAAAGGGAGTCTTATATGTGAGTTTTCCACTTTAAATAATGAAATGTATATTAAAAAGAATGAAAAAAGCTGTTTAAAGATCAGAATTAAATAGCAATTCCATAATAAACACACCTTCTTTTTTAATGAATTTTGAAAGTTTTACTGACTTTTTGGTCACCTGGTTATTAATATGTGTATACAAAAATTTTGTTTTCTAATTCTAATATTACCAATGATTGGAAAACTATGTTGGATCGTGTGTGTGTGTTTTTTTTTTTTTTTTTTTTTTCACATAATATGATCTACAGATTGACAAAAGTGATGAGGGGAGTTTCAGCTTTGGAAAGTACAACCTACCTTATTATTGAACAACTGTGCTAATAGTAGACATTCAAATTAATCAACGTCGCCGTTTATAGGACAACTGTTATAACAGTTTTCCTCTTTCAGATTTTGTGTAAGGAGGAAAATCAAAAGGAACCTTGTGGATGATATAAGTAGATTTTAAGAGACATTGAGGATAGGCACGTAAGATCCTTCGCAAGCCACATGTGAGATTTTTTTTGAAATCTAAATTTATTGGTATCCACCAACGTGTATTATATGCATTGAGAAGGCAGTTTCGTGACCCCTAAAGATGTCCGAATATGCCCAACAGTTCCACATTTTGCCTCCTGTTGCTTTTTGAGTATAATGTAGAGTAATTGCTTGTCAGTCGGGACAGTTATATTGAAATTCGAAATTACGGAATGTGTGACAAGCTCTAGTAGAGATATAGGTCTTTGATCTGCCCCTTCCCATACAGCACATAAGCTTAAATCAAGCTTGAAATTTCTTTCAATTTGACGTATTTATTGACGTAGACAAGCTTGACAGTTCAATTCATTTTAAGCTTGCAGCAAGCTTGAAGATTGCAAAGAAATGAGTCAGCAAATATTTTCCTGCTGAATTTAAGTCATTTGAACTGTCAAGCTTGAATACAACTTGATTACTGCTTGATTTGGAAAGACACATAACAAATAATTTATCATCGATCATAAATGTGCTTGACCATAGAATAAAAAAATGTACTATATTTCCAAATATTGAAATTCTTCAAAATAAAATACAAATATACTACAACATTGATTTCAAAATTAGTCGTTTGTCTCGATTTTGGCCAATATTGCCCAACAGGAGTGTCGCGATATTGAAAGTTTTAAAACGAGTGCTGCTTTTAAGTTTATATTATCCTTATTTCCCTAATAGTAGAGTCTAAAAATCACATATAACATTATTTTAATTTTGATTCATCCCATGGAAAATAAAAGATGTAGATCGCCATGGGCAATGCTGATCAATCTCCCCAAAAAACGGCGTGACAACCATAACAGTCACTTCAAACTTTAGTCATTTCACCTCGAGTCAGATTTGCATGGTGATTAGGACGCTTGCTTCTCACGCGTTAGGTCCTGAGACCGATCCCTGCAGCAGACGGAAGCAGTTTCAAAATTTACTTGAGGTTTCACCGTAGAGGGGAAAATGTGTGAAAAAATAAAATGTATGGCGCGAATTCGCCGACCGGCGCCCCCTATATTTAGGAAAATTTTTTAGAGGAAATTTTTTTAGAGTGTAGTAAGTTTGAATCAAGTTTGCCATGTCAAGCTTAATGCAAGTTGGGTAAGTGTAAACTTGAACACTTGATGCTAGCTTCATTAAGCTTACACGCTTGAAATATCAAGCTTAATGCAAGTTTATTGACTTGATAAATCAGGCTTACTGTAAGTTTGATGCAAATTTGCTGCGCTCTCTTGGTTGGAATAACCAAATCCCTGTAAACAAACTTCCCTTTTCCTACTAATTGTTGCTTCTGGTGCTCCTTTTTTGCAATTTATAGGCATTGATAATCATTCGGGAGTCATATTTCTATTGAAATTATAGGAAAACTCAAAGGTTATACCTTAAAGTAATAAACCCCACTTTTCGAATGATCGAATTGCTCCAATTAACATTTGTTCAGTTTAATTTATAACGTAAATGCTTATTTGACAATTCTTTTAATAAAGAGTTTTTGAGTTTTAAGTAAAGCAAGCGCTTATTGGACAACTGCTTTAATAGGAGATTTCCACTTATAGAAACATGGCCGTTTATTAGACAAATGCGCGAATAGGAATTTTCCAATTAAATATCGCTTTAGGAAGGAAACCAAAAGAAACCTTTTTAATCAATCACAGAGATTTTAAGATTCATTCTTTCCGGTTATTCTTTAATTAGCCTATTTCGTCTTCGATGCCCTTTAACTGAAATCTTAATGCATTTCGGATCATTCAAAAGAGTTATTTTTAAGGTGAAAATTTAAAAAGTTTGAGGGTAGTATAGGCTAGTCAAACATGGCTATTTACCATTCCCAACGATAGCGAGACTTCGCTCCTAATACGCATTTTTTAGTTTTTTCGTGTATTGGTGCCCTTTGATTGCAGTTTATAATCATTGTAACAAATTCGAAACAGCTGCATCGTAATAAAAAATAATAGGAAGTCTCAATTTATGTAAGGCATAATTGTCACCTTTCTACCCTACGAATTTTCCGAATCGCTACAGTAAAACTTCCCGGAGTTATATTGTCTCCTGGTGGCCTTCAGTTTCATTTTAGAAGATTTGCGTGTTATTTAGAAAGAGCTGTATTGAAGGAGGCATAATATGCTGCAAAAGGCTTCCTCCCCCAAAATGACTTAATCAGTGTATTTACTTTTTTTTCAGTTGATTTTAGTTCCAGATGCTCTTTGATTACAATTCTGATACATTTCCAATCATTTGAGAGATTTAATTAGAAAAAAAATATAAAGGCTACTGTTTACAAAAAATGGGAATTTCTCTCCCCTGAAACAGCCAGAAATATTACATTTTCTTTTCTGTTTATTTTTGCACCCAGTGCTCCTAATTTGTAATATAAAGGCGACGGGAGCTATTAATTTAATTTAGAATTTAAAATTTAAAACAAATATAAAAAAGAATAGCACTTGTATTAAAAATGATGATTCAATTTCTCCAAATAAGGTCGAATTGCTCCACCTGCCTATTTTTACGTAATCTCGCTGTTTATTGGATTGATAGAAGTTTTCCACTTTAAGTAGCAAATGACAACTGGATGACAGTGTTAGTCAAAATTTACCAATTTAAATAACATAATGATTTATTTTGCAACTGTTCTAGTAGGAGTTTTCAACTTTAAACGAGTAAGGTACTAGTAAATATTCAAATCGAAATTTATAGAAAATTTCAAACAGGGTAGTGTAGGCTTGAAGAATGTCCATTTTCTTCAATATAGAATGACAAAACTGTTCCTATTGCTCCTTATTCACATTTTTTTGCCGAAGCGTCATTCACCAGTTATTTTGAAATCGGAATTTTTAGAAAATATAAAATAGGGGGCTGCAGTTGTTCAGATGGCAGTTTCTTTTCACCCTAAAATTTGCAAATCGCCCCAATTACTTTTTATTTAATTTCCAAATTGCTTCAATTATTTTTTTTATTTCCTTTTGGTGCCATTTGCTTTTAATTTGCAATGTTAAACTGCAAAAACCACATTCGTAAGAAATGATTTCCAATAAAAACATATAGATATTGATAAATATGTATTCCAGAATACAGAGGAATTAGTTAACGCCAGGCCCAAAATTCGGAATTTTACAGAATGGGCTAATTATGAAGCAGAAGAAATTTTGCGAAGAAAATTAAGGTCTTACAGATTTTGAATGTAGCGTAATGAATATTGTATTTTTAATTAGGAAATTTTCAATGAAGATTCAATAGATCGTAAAAACAGGCTTTTCCTTTTGTTGTGTTTAAAATCCTCTAAATGGGGCATTAATGTATAAAAAGGGGAAAATTGGAAGAGTTAATTACTTTATACGTATAATTCATAAAATAAAATTTGTAATAAGTACGGAACCAACACCTTAAATATTTATCATTGAGCTTGCAAGTAAAATTTAAATATAGTGTAACGATTTGAAAAATCCATTATAACTCAGATGGTTTAGTTAGGATATTAATAATAATAGCACAAATTATTTACTGTCTAGAAAATATAATAAAAATAACTTGTAAACACACATGTCTTTTTAAAAAGTTCCTGCCACAGTTTTATAAACTATACCAGAGAAAAAATTACAAGCTGAGAAAGATGAATTGCTTAACTGTATAGATTAATTGTTGCATAGAAGAGAACTCTCCTCGAAGTATGATTTTTATGGAGTACAAAATGAATGCTTAAGTAATTGCAAAATAATGATAAATATATAAAATATATATATTTTTCTAAATAATTCAAGTAAATTATTTACGATATTATTTAGTTAAAAGTATTTTATTCACTTTTAGTCAGATTCAAAATTAATTGAATTTTTTTCTGAACAAATTAAAACGCATAATTCAATTTTAATGAAAGAGCGCTCTTTTGTGTATTTTTTAAACTAGGTCCTTATAAATAAATGAGAAACTGTTTTAGTTTCATAAAAGGTTGTAAATATTGTTGCTCATGTCCACTGTTCAGTGAAATGTTTTATTCTAATGATTCGACATTATTTTCTATGTATTCGCTTTGCGGCACCAGCTGTTCCTTAAAATTTGAAAGCACACTAGGGAAATCAGTGGTCAATCGTTTTTCACTTAAAAAGAAATTTGTATTCATTTTAATATGTCATAGTGATAGTGAGAAAGGCCTAAGAAAATATTCACATTCTTTTTAACATAGATAGCAGAGAAAGAAAATTTAAAAATCGTTCGCGCTATTGATTTTCCATTATTGGCAATTCTATGAGGAAACATTCAAAAGTTAATCTACTCATTAAAGCAAAAGAGTTTGATAAAGCCGAACAACCGTTTTTTCTGGGTTACTTAAAGTAATGATGGTCTTTCTTGTTTTAATTTTTGACCCTTCTAAGACAACTCCCAAATAAGAACTGCTCCGAAATGTTAGCTTATGCAAATTTGAAGTTTAATGGATTCAAACTAAATATTTTCATTTATCTTTTAGGAAAATAAATTTGAGTTTTTGTTTGGGCTTTACGATATGCACCCCGAATTCGTTATTTTTTCATCCATAAAATGTTTCGTAGTAAAATACTAATTTTATTCGTGAACGAAACATTAATCCGTATTTTATTTATTGAGATTTTTTTTTTGTCGTCAAGAGTTTCTGTGTTGTTTATTACCATTTACTTTTCAACTTACGGCTTGGGATTGCTTACTGTGAAGCATCATTTGATTACAATAGTCTTCAGTGTAATTATTTAAATTTTTATCAAAGTCTGGAATAAATAAAAAGTTTATTTAAATAAATTGCAAATACATTATTTGAAAATCGAAGACGAAGTATATTTTCCAGGCTAATTAGAAGTAGGGCTCGTCAGTAATGACTGGGTATAAGGTTGATTTTCTGCTACATTATATACATATATTTCAGACTTTTGACTTTAAATAGAGGTAGTTTTTGTGTTTATTTATCCAGACGTTTTTTAAAAATATCGAAACATGACATCCGTCCGCATATTTAGAAAAACAAAAATAATTTTTAAACGATATAACATCTATACACATACCTGAAAGACATAGAAAAGTTGCTAAAGAAAAATGAAAATGAAGAAAATTGATAAAGGTAACAGTTTAATTTCGAAAAAAAAAATCATGATTTGCGTTTTACCGAGCGATTAATATATTTTCAAATGGAACATGATTTAATAATATCCAAGGTAAAAAAGTTGAAACGTTATTTATGTTATTATCAGGTTGTAACGAAAGTTTTCCGCCATATCTGCCTGAAAAACTAACTTCTAACTCCTTAGATAACAGATTTTGAACTTTCGGTACCAAACCTGCACAGTGTCACATGATACAGCAATAGTACTTAAAGCTGTACTCATAATTTGTTGATATTATGTAGCTGACTTTTTGCAACACAAATGGAAGTAAATGATGGTTCTAATCCTCTAGAGTGATAGTTCCATTTGGGACACCTTATACTTAATGATAACTATATTTTTTACAGATTTCACAACACAGTATTATAAAGTAAGCCTCTTTCTTTCAAATGCCAAAAATCGTTTGACAAAATATGAGCAAATACGCCAACGCGAACTGTGTGCTGACGATATTTGCGGTGGCGGGAAACTTTCGTTACAACCTAATATTTTAATGTAAATATTTTGTATTCGAAAGAATGAAAATGTTAGGTTTACTTACAATTTCGTACCTAAACAATATAAAAAAACATTTTTTTCAGGGATTTGTTTTTTCATTAACATCATATTAAAAATTACTTCTTTTCAGAAAATTGATTTATATCAGCTTCAACTACAATATTTTCTGTTTCATTCTTCTTCAATGTTGTATAACCTGACATTTGCTGTATTTACCAAATAATAATAATAATTAGTTGAGACAATATCCTTTACATTTTCATCATCTTTGTCATATTTTGATATTGAATGTTCTGAGGTCAATAAGAAAAGAAAATGATAAGGGGCATGAACGAATCTTACTGATTTTGTGCCATCTTTTTATACTATGTTTTTAATCAGTTTTAATGGATAAAATTTCACACCATATGGATTATATTGAATATTTATTTGTATTTGCTAGCAATAACACTTTTGTCGGACCGTGCACGCTAATGGGAACAGGTCCACGTAAAATCTGTCGTTGCTCCAATGTCCTCCAGGTTAACGCTACCTGCCCCTCTCTCTCTGAAGGTGCCGATTTCAGCGGTTTGGCCCCTGCTCTGTAATTGGTTCAAAATTAGGAGACCCCGTACTAAGACGGGCTATGACGGTCTTAGCACTTCCCACTGGGCCACACTCTAATGGAAGCCGCACCCTTTGCCCATCGCCGTCCCTTATGGAGGATCTGGCACCTTTGTGATTGCCAGAGGGCATTAGAAACAATAAGAACAGGAATAATACCTACTGCTATTTGTAATGACGCATGCATTATTTGTGAGCTTTATTTTAAGGGAGTTTACCCCTTTGTGAAAAAAAATAAGGTGTTTGCACACATTTTTGTATCAATTTAAAAAAGAGAAAAAAACAATGGAAATAACTTTAGTTTTTAATAGTTTCAATCTGACAGACCTTTATTGATTTTTCATATTATATCTTCCAGTGTACATCCAATATTTTGTGATGCCGCTTATGAGGGTCTTGCTTTAAATAATCTCAGTTCATAGTATGGAACATGTCAGGGATCTTGAGTGAGATCCATTTAAATGAAATAGTGCTTCCATTTCAATTAAAAAAAGAATTTTCGCAATCATTGTCTTTTCCATAGTAAAATTCAAATTTTCATTATTTACGTTTTCAAAATTCTCGTTGTTTAATGTCGTTAAAAAATGCACGCTCAAAAACTCTAAAACTTCCCAAAAATGTGAACTCTGTCGTTATCTACACCTTTTAGCATATTCACAACCTCTGTTTATAGGTATGTGAAAAGTTTTCTTAACTTAAAACCAAAATTACGAAATATTCGCAAATCTTACCCCGCATTATATGATCAATGTATTGTAACAGGAGCGTAG
Organism: Cheiracanthium punctorium; assembly: GCA_038373885.1. Lineage (NCBI taxonomy): Eukaryota > Metazoa > Arthropoda > Arachnida > Araneae > Cheiracanthiidae > Cheiracanthium > Cheiracanthium punctorium. The sequence continues at coordinate 55,037 of JAWZYV010001125.1, forward strand.
GAATAAAAGGCATCTCGTATAGTGTACAGTATGTAATGGAGTTGCCTCGCTGCTTTTTTACATCGAGATTTTGCAATAATATCTGAAAGATGTTAAAAAAAAAAGGTAAAAAGTTTTATTTTCTGCTTAGAATAAATTTGATAAATGTAGTTAATATATATATATATAAACAGTATCTATTCCTCTACTAATTTGTCTACTGTAGTTTGTAACAAAAAAATTCTGGCTTTCTATAAACTTCTCAACCTACAACATAATAATCTAAACTATCCTTATATTGTACTAATCCCTAAATTTCATAAATCGCCTTTAAAGTTTCGAACTGTTACAATAGGATGTAACACATATAGCAATGTAGCAAGTAAACTTCTATTAAAGATACTGTCTGTTATGCATGAGTATTATATAAAACGTAATGATTATTCTATCTCTATAGGAAATAGTTATGATCTACGCAATACAATATGTACTATTAGTAATATTACCTCTTTATATACCTATGATTTTAAAGATCTATTTAACAATATTCCTCTTGACGACCTTTACAATGTAATTAATGAATTATTTGAAACTTGTGTTAACCATATTCAGCTCCCTTCCCATGTTGATGTAACTTATTTCAGTTGTCTATCTAAATTTATTATCTATAATAATTTTATTCTACATAACAATAAAATATATCTACAAAATCATGGTATACCACAAGGTGGTTCAGCATCTAGTTACCTTGCAGATCTTTACTTATATTACTATGAAAAAGAATATACTAATACTCACATCATTCTTAAACGATATATAGATGATATCTTACTTGTAAACACTACTAATAATAATAACATTATCTTCCCCATAAAATATCCATCTGCTCTGGAATTAATTAAAAATGATATGCTTAACAATTCTGTTAGTTTTCTAGATCTAAGTATCTCCATCACTCCTAGAAATAGCCTTAGTTTCAATATATATGATAAGCGTAAAGATTTTAGCTTTAAAGTAAATAGCTTTACTCATTTTTCCTCCTGCTTACATAAATCTGTATTTCGCAATATCATCTATAATCACTGCTGTAGAATCAAGTTTCTATGTTCTGATGATTTTAAAGTCTCCAATTTTAAATCTCTATTTCTGTCAGCTAGACAATACAACTATCCCACTAAGTTCCTAAAATCTATTATATACAATTCTTGATAATGATGTGTCTAATGTCTTTGTTAATTTACTGGAGGTTGGGTGGGGTTTTGGTTTTAAGGTTGTAATTGGATGGTTGGGTCGGGCGGAGGAAGTTTTTCTCATAAAAAAAAAAAAAGTAATATGTTTAAAAACAATTTGGATGTGTATATGCATGCATATATATATCTGGAGAAAAAAAAAAAACGGGGTTCCTATATTGTGATTATTCTGTCCTAAACATTATTTTTTATTTTTTTCTTATTTACTAGATTAATCTTCTGTCATACAATAACTTATATTTTTTAAACAATATGTTATATTTAATTTTGCTATACTATTTATTTTATTCAATCATTTTAATTTATTATTATTCAATATATATTTATTATATTAATATACCTGGATATTCTTAAAATTTAATAATATTACCTTTTAGTATTTGGCAACTCCTATACTTTCTTCTTTCCACTTTTACACTTTTATTTAGTGGCAACACCATTTTTCACTTTTTACAATTCTTAACATTGGCAACACATATCATTTGTTCAAATGAAATTTACATGTGCTCAAGGTCTGGTATGTAAAATTATATTCCTATTTCTAATTTTTGTTATCTTTTTGATTTCTTCTTTCCTTTATATAGTAGGGTAGGGCCCAGATGTGTGGAGTTAATATCTCTTCTGATATGCCACACAACCGAAACCCTACTATTTGGTTTGCTGTAAATTATAATCCACTGTTTGTGGCCCCTGAAGATGGTGACAGTGGTTATAATTTCCGTTCCATTATATTATCACAATAATTCTTGCACTTTATTTGGCTTCAAATTCTGGTTTCTAATTCTTGCTAATAGCTGTTATATATATATTTTTTTTTTTTGCGAGATATGTCTTATTTGTAGCATGTTTTGTGTTTTACTTGTTAGTTATATATATATATATATATATATATATATATATATACAGTGTATCCCAAAAAAGGTGGTAAATGACTTTATATCTTTATCTATTAGAGATATGTGGACAATGTAAATTGAAAAATAAAATTTTCAAAATAAGGTCTGGAAAAAGATCAGGCTGCGAAAAAACTTTTCTTGTCAATATTCAGAGAGTTGAACCTTTTTAATTTGTATACGACGCCACTAAAAAAAAGTTCCTATTTAGTAAAATGTGCCTCATGCACTAATGAATTGACATACAAAACTTGAGATTTATGTCCTAAAAAAGTATGAGAGATATAAATATTAATATAACGCTGTCTTAAACCACTTTTCAATGGCTCCCGAAGAGAAAAAAATTACGTCGAATGATGACATTTCAGGGGTCGTACAGACATTGTGAAATAAAATCATTTTTTTCCACTCTAGGAATAAACGTTCACATTCAAAATTATGAACATTCCCCGATCATCTTTTTCTAAAGATATCTCTGAGACGTATGAAGAAAGGCTCAAATTTGGTACATCACCTCACTAGTGCATGTTGCACATTTTACTATTTGGGAATTTTCTTTGTACGGAGGCTGTATACAAATTTAAAACGTGCAATTTTTTGTAAGTGAACGGGAGGATTTCTTTC
>JAWZYV010001126.1:0-14252 GCA_038373885.1 Cheiracanthium punctorium
CAACACCTAAACACCCACCAAGTTTTCAAAATTATAGCTATACTGGAACATAGTTAAAAATACGACAGATTTTTTGTAAAGAGATCTCGGCGCCTCCGGCATTTTGGTACATTCTGCAAAATTCAAACGGCTATAACTGCCGGACTAATTGTCCGATCGTCGACATTTCAATATCAATAGATAGTGCGTGGCAACACCTAAACACCCACCAAGTTTCATAATTTTATCTCAATTGGAACATATTAAAACGTGCACCCCGTAAAACCGGATAGCTCCCCCTACCCCTCTACCCAATGCCAATGTAAATTGCGCCTCCCGTATCTAAAGTTCTATTTGACCGACGACTTAGCCGCTTGGTACGTGGGCTATTGGTGCTCTTAAGTGTCCTTTGGCACGATTTGTTTTCAGTTATAATTAAAATTTCGGTAAAACGGGCACCTGCCCAGGGCGCCGAAATTGGCGAAATTCGAACGGCCATAACTCCCGGACTAATTGTCCGGCAGTGATCAAACCAATATGAAAAGATAGTGTGTGGCAACACCTAAACACCCACCAAGTTTCATAATTATAGCTATACTGGAACATAGTTAAAAATACGGCAGATTTTTGTAAAGAGATCTCGGCGCCTCCGGCATTTTGGTACATTCTGCAAAATTCAAACGGCTATAACTCCCGGACTAATTGTCCGATCGTCGCCATTTCAACATCAATAGATAGTGCGTGGCAACACCTAAACACCCAACAAGTTTCATAATTTTATCTCAATTGGAACATATTAAAACGTGCACCCCGTAAAACCGGATAGCTCCCCCTACCGCTCTACCCAATGCCAATGTAAATTGCGCCTCCCGTATCTAAAGTTCTATTTGACCGACGACTTAGCCGCTTGGTACGTGGGCTATTGGTGCTCTTAAGTGTCCTTTGGCACGATTTGTTTTCAGTTATAATTAAAATTTCGGTAAAACGGGCACCTGCCCAGGGCGCCCAAATTGGCGAAATTCGAACGGCCATAACTCCCGGACTAATTGTCCGGCAGTGATCAAACCAATATGAAAAGATAGTGTGTGGCAACACCTAAACACCCACCAAGTTTCATAATTATAGCTATACTGGAACATAGTTAAAAATACGACAGATTTTTGTAAAGAGATCTCGGCGCCTCCGGCATTTTGGTACATTCTGCAAAATTCAAACGGCTATAACTGCCGGACTAATTGTCCGATCGTCGACATTTCAATATCAATAGATAGTGCGTGGCAACACCTAAACACCCACCAAGTTTCATAATTTTATCTCAATTGGAACATATTAAAACGTGCACCCCGTAAAACCGGATAGCTCCCCCTACCCCTCTACCCAATGCCAATGTAAATTGCGCCTCCCGTATCTAAAGTTCTATTTGACCGACGACTTAGCCGCTTGGTACGTGGGCTATTGGTGCTCTTAAGTGTCCTTTGGCACGATTTGTTTTCAGTTATAATTAAAATTTCGGTAAAACGGGCACCTGCCCAGGGCGCCGAAATTGGCGAAATTCGAACGGCCATAACTCCCGGACTAATTGTCCGGCAGTGATCAAACCAATATGAAAAGATAGTGTGTGGCAACACCTAAACACCCACCAAGTTTCATAATTATAGCTATACTGGAACATAGTTAAAAATACGGCAGATTTTTGTAAAGAGATCTCGGCGCCTCCGGCATTTTGGTACATTCTGCAAAATTCAAACGGCTATAACTCCCGGACTAATTGTCCGATCGTCGCCATTTCAACATCAATAGATAGTGCGTGGCAACACCTAAACACCCACCAAGTTTCATAATTTTATCTCAATTGGAACATATTAAAACGTGCACCCCGTAAAACCGGCTAGCGCCCCCTACCGCTCTACCCAATGCCAATGTAAATTGCGCCTCCCGTATCTAAAGTTCTATTTGACCGACGACTTAGCCGCTTGGTACGTGGGCTATTGGTGCTCTTAAGTGTCCTTTGGCACGATTTGTTTTCAGTTATAATTAAAATTTCGGTAAAACGGGCACCTGCCCAGGGCGCCCAAATTGGCGAAATTCGAACGGCCATAACTCCCGGACTAATTGTCCGGCAGTGATCAAACCAATATGAAAAGATAGTGTGTGGCAACACCTAAACACCCACCAAGTTTCATAATTATAGCTATACTGGAACATAGTTAAAAATACGACAGATTTTTGTAAAGAGATCTCGGCGCCTCCGGCATTTTGGTACATTCTGCAAAATTCAAACGGCTATAACTGCCGGACTAATTGTCCGATCGTCGACATTTCAATATCAATAGATAGTGCGTGGCAACACCTAAACACCCACCAAGTTTCATAATTTTATCTCAATTGGAACATATTAAAACGTGCACCCCGTAAAACCGGATAGCTCCCCCTACCCCTCTACCCAATGCCAATGTAAATTGCGCCTCCCGTATCTAAAGTTCTATTTGACCGACGACTTAGCCGCTTGGTACGTGGGCTATTGGTGCTCTTAAGTGTCCTTTGGCACGATTTGTTTTCAGTTATAATTAAAATTTCGGTAAAACGGGCACCTGCCCAGGGCGCCGAAATTGGCGAAATTCGAACGGCCATAACTCCCGGACTAATTGTCCGGCAGTGATCAAACCAATATGAAAAGATAGTGTGTGGCAACACCTAAACACCCACCAAGTTTCATAATTATAGCTATACTGGAACATAGTTAAAAATACGGCAGATTTTTGTAAAGAGATCTCGGCGCCTCCGGCATTTTGGTACATTCTGCAAAATTCAAACGGCTATAACTCCCGGACTAATTGTCCGATCGTCGCCATTTCAACATCAATAGATAGTGCGTGGCAACACCTAAACACCCAACAAGTTTCATAATTTTATCTCAATTGGAACATATTAAAACGTGCACCCCGTAAAACCGGATAGCTCCCCCTACCGCTCTACCCAATGCCAATGTAAATTGCGCCTCCCGTATCTAAAGTTCTATTTGACCGACGACTTAGCCGCTTGGTACGTGGGCTATTGGTGCTCTTAAGTGTCCTTTGGCACGATTTGTTTTCAGTTATAATTAAAATTTCGGTAAAACGGGCACCTGCCCAGGGCGCCCAAATTGGCGAAATTCGAACGGCCATAACTCCCGGACTAATTGTCCGGCAGTGATCAAACCAATATGAAAAGATAGTGTGTGGCAACACCTAAACACCCACCAAGTTTCATAATTATAGCTATACTGGAACATAGTTAAAAATACGACAGATTTTTGTAAAGAGATCTCGGCGCCTCCGGCATTTTGGTACATTCTGCAAAATTCAAACGGCTATAACTGCCGGACTAATTGTCCGATCGTCGACATTTCAATATCAATAGATAGTGCGTGGCAACACCTAAACACCCACCAAGTTTCATAATTTTATCTCAATTGGAACATATTAAAACGTGCACCCCGTAAAACCGGATAGCTCCCCCTACCCCTCTACCCAATGCCAATGTAAATTGCGCCTCCCGTATCTAAAGTTCTATTTGACCGACGACTTAGCCGCTTGGTACGTGGGCTATTGGTGCTCTTAAGTGTCCTTTGGCACGATTTGTTTTCAGTTATAATTAAAATTTCGGTAAAACGGGCACCTGCCCAGGGCGCCGAAATTGGCGAAATTCGAACGGCCATAACTCCCGGACTAATTGTCCGGCAGTGATCAAACCAATATGAAAAGATAGTGTGTGGCAACACCTAAACACCCACCAAGTTTCATAATTATAGCTATACTGGAACATAGTTAAAAATACGGCAGATTTTTGTAAAGAGATCTCGGCGCCTCCGGCATTTTGGTACATTCTGCAAAATTCAAACGGCTATAACTCCCGGACTAATTGTCCGATCGTCGCCATTTCAACATCAATAGATAGTGCGTGGCAACACCTAAACACCCACCAAGTTTCATAATTTTATCTCAATTGGAACATATTAAAACGTGCACCCCGTAAAACCGGCTAGCGCCCCCTACCGCTCTACCCAATGCCAATGTAAATTGCGCCTCCCGTATCTAAAGTTCTATTTGACCGACGACTTAGCCGCTTGGTACGTGGGCTATTGGTGCTCTTAAGTGTCCTTTGGCACGATTTGTTTTCAGTTATAATTAAAATTTCGGTAAAACGGGCACCTGCCCAGGGCGCCCAAATTGGCGAAATTCGAACGGCCATAACTCCCGGACTAATTGTCCGGCAGTGATCAAACCAATATGAAAAGATAGTGTGTGGCAACACCTAAACACCCACCAAGTTTCATAATTATAGCTATACTGGAACATAGTTAAAAATACGACAGATTTTTGTAAAGAGATCTCGGCGCCTCCGGCATTTTGGTACATTCTGCAAAATTCAAACGGCTATAACTGCCGGACTAATTGTCCGATCGTCGACATTTCAATATCAATAGATAGTGCGTGGCAACACCTAAACACCCACCAAGTTTCATAATTTTATCTCAATTGGAACATATTAAAACGTGCACCCCGTAAAACCGGATAGCTCCCCCTACCCCTCTACCCAATGCCAATGTAAATTGCGCCTCCCGTATCTAAAGTTCTATTTGACCGACGACTTAGCCGCTTGGTACGTGGGCTATTGGTGCTCTTAAGTGTCCTTTGGCACGATTTGTTTTCAGTTATAATTAAAATTTCGGTAAAACGGGCACCTGCCCAGGGCGCCGAAATTGGCGAAATTCGAACGGCCATAACTCCCGGACTAATTGTCCGGCAGTGATCAAACCAATATGAAAAGATAGTGTGTGGCAACACCTAAACACCCACCAAGTTTCATAATTATAGCTATACTGGAACATAGTTAAAAATACGGCAGATTTTTGTAAAGAGATCTCGGCGCCTCCGGCATTTTGGTACATTCTGCAAAATTCAAACGGCTATAACTCCCGGACTAATTGTCCGATCGTCGCCATTTCAACATCAATAGATAGTGCGTGGCAACACCTAAACACCCAACAAGTTTCATAATTTTATCTCAATTGGAACATATTAAAACGTGCACCCCGTAAAACCGGATAGCTCCCCCTACCGCTCTACCCAATGCCAATGTAAATTGCGCCTCCCGTATCTAAAGTTCTATTTGACCGACGACTTAGCCGCTTGGTACGTGGGCTATTGGTGCTCTTAAGTGTCCTTTGGCACGATTTGTTTTCAGTTATAATTAAAATTTCGGTAAAACGGGCACCTGCCCAGGGCGCCCAAATTGGCGAAATTCGAACGGCCATAACTCCCGGACTAATTGTCCGGCAGTGATCAAACCAATATGAAAAGATAGTGTGTGGCAACACCTAAACACCCACCAAGTTTCATAATTATAGCTATACTGGAACATAGTTAAAAATACGACAGATTTTTGTAAAGAGATCTCGGCGCCTCCGGCATTTTGGTACATTCTGCAAAATTCAAACGGCTATAACTGCCGGACTAATTGTCCGATCGTCGACATTTCAATATCAATAGATAGTGCGTGGCAACACCTAAACACCCACCAAGTTTCATAATTTTATCTCAATTGGAACATATTAAAACGTGCACCCCGTAAAACCGGATAGCTCCCCCTACCCCTCTACCCAATGCCAATGTAAATTGCGCCTCCCGTATCTAAAGTTCTATTTGACCGACGACTTAGCCGCTTGGTACGTGGGCTATTGGTGCTCTTAAGTGTCCTTTGGCACGATTTGTTTTCAGTTATAATTAAAATTTCGGTAAAACGGGCACCTGCCCAGGGCGCCGAAATTGGCGAAATTCGAACGGCCATAACTCCCGGACTAATTGTCCGGCAGTGATCAAACCAATATGAAAAGATAGTGTGTGGCAACACCTAAACACCCACCAAGTTTCATAATTATAGCTATACTGGAACATAGTTAAAAATACGGCAGATTTTTGTAAAGAGATCTCGGCGCCTCCGGCATTTTGGTACATTCTGCAAAATTCAAACGGCTATAACTCCCGGACTAATTGTCCGATCGTCGCCATTTCAACATCAATAGATAGTGCGTGGCAACACCTAAACACCCACCAAGTTTCATAATTTTATCTCAATTGGAACATATTAAAACGTGCACCCCGTAAAACCGGCTAGCGCCCCCTACCGCTCTACCCAATGCCAATGTAAATTGCGCCTCCCGTATCTAAAGTTCTATTTGACCGACGACTTAGCCGCTTGGTACGTGGGCTATTGGTGCTCTTAAGTGTCCTTTGGCACGATTTGTTTTCAGTTATAATTAAAATTTCGGTAAAACGGGCACCTGCCCAGGGCGCCCAAATTGGCGAAATTCGAACGGCCATAACTCCCGGACTAATTGTCCGGCAGTGATCAAACCAATATGAAAAGATAGTGTGTGGCAACACCTAAACACCCACCAAGTTTCATAATTATAGCTATACTGGAACATAGTTAAAAATACGACAGATTTTTGTAAAGAGATCTCGGCGCCTCCGGCATTTTGGTACATTCTGCAAAATTCAAACGGCTATAACTGCCGGACTAATTGTCCGATCGTCGACATTTCAATATCAATAGATAGTGCGTGGCAACACCTAAACACCCACCAAGTTTCATAATTTTATCTCAATTGGAACATATTAAAACGTGCACCCCGTAAAACCGGATAGCTCCCCCTACCCCTCTACCCAATGCCAATGTAAATTGCGCCTCCCGTATCTAAAGTTCTATTTGACCGACGACTTAGCCGCTTGGTACGTGGGCTATTGGTGCTCTTAAGTGTCCTTTGGCACGATTTGTTTTCAGTTATAATTAAAATTTCGGTAAAACGGGCACCTGCCCAGGGCGCCGAAATTGGCGAAATTCGAACGGCCATAACTCCCGGACTAATTGTCCGGCAGTGATCAAACCAATATGAAAAGATAGTGTGTGGCAACACCTAAACACCCACCAAGTTTCATAATTATAGCTATACTGGAACATAGTTAAAAATACGGCAGATTTTTGTAAAGAGATCTCGGCGCCTCCGGCATTTTGGTACATTCTGCAAAATTCAAACGGCTATAACTCCCGGACTAATTGTCCGATCGTCGCCATTTCAACATCAATAGATAGTGCGTGGCAACACCTAAACACCCAACAAGTTTCATAATTTTATCTCAATTGGAACATATTAAAACGTGCACCCCGTAAAACCGGATAGCTCCCCCTACCGCTCTACCCAATGCCAATGTAAATTGCGCCTCCCGTATCTAAAGTTCTATTTGACCGACGACTTAGCCGCTTGGTACGTGGGCTATTGGTGCTCTTAAGTGTCCTTTGGCACGATTTGTTTTCAGTTATAATTAAAATTTCGGTAAAACGGGCACCTGCCCAGGGCGCCCAAATTGGCGAAATTCGAACGGCCATAACTCCCGGACTAATTGTCCGGCAGTGATCAAACCAATATGAAAAGATAGTGTGTGGCAACACCTAAACACCCACCAAGTTTCATAATTATAGCTATACTGGAACATAGTTAAAAATACGACAGATTTTTGTAAAGAGATCTCGGCGCCTCCGGCATTTTGGTACATTCTGCAAAATTCAAACGGCTATAACTGCCGGACTAATTGTCCGATCGTCGACATTTCAATATCAATAGATAGTGCGTGGCAACACCTAAACACCCACCAAGTTTCATAATTTTATCTCAATTGGAACATATTAAAACGTGCACCCCGTAAAACCGGATAGCTCCCCCTACCCCTCTACCCAATGCCAATGTAAATTGCGCCTCCCGTATCTAAAGTTCTATTTGACCGACGACTTAGCCGCTTGGTACGTGGGCTATTGGTGCTCTTAAGTGTCCTTTGGCACGATTTGTTTTCAGTTATAATTAAAATTTCGGTAAAACGGGCACCTGCCCAGGGCGCCGAAATTGGCGAAATTCGAACGGCCATAACTCCCGGACTAATTGTCCGGCAGTGATCAAACCAATATGAAAAGATAGTGTGTGGCAACACCTAAACACCCACCAAGTTTCATAATTATAGCTATACTGGAACATAGTTAAAAATACGGCAGATTTTTGTAAAGAGATCTCGGCGCCTCCGGCATTTTGGTACATTCTGCAAAATTCAAACGGCTATAACTCCCGGACTAATTGTCCGATCGTCGCCATTTCAACATCAATAGATAGTGCGTGGCAACACCTAAACACCCACCAAGTTTCATAATTTTATCTCAATTGGAACATATTAAAACGTGCACCCCGTAAAACCGGCTAGCGCCCCCTACCGCTCTACCCAATGCCAATGTAAATTGCGCCTCCCGTATCTAAAGTTCTATTTGACCGACGACTTAGCCGCTTGGTACGTGGGCTATTGGTGCTCTTAAGTGTCCTTTGGCACGATTTGTTTTCAGTTATAATTAAAATTTCGGTAAAACGGGCACCTGCCCAGGGCGCCCAAATTGGCGAAATTCGAACGGCCATAACTCCCGGACTAATTGTCCGGCAGTGATCAAACCAATATGAAAAGATAGTGTGTGGCAACACCTAAACACCCACCAAGTTTCATAATTATAGCTATACTGGAACATAGTTAAAAATACGACAGATTTTTGTAAAGAGATCTCGGCGCCTCCGGCATTTTGGTACATTCTGCAAAATTCAAACGGCTATAACTGCCGGACTAATTGTCCGATCGTCGACATTTCAATATCAATAGATAGTGCGTGGCAACACCTAAACACCCACCAAGTTTCATAATTTTATCTCAATTGGAACATATTAAAACGTGCACCCCGTAAAACCGGATAGCTCCCCCTACCCCTCTACCCAATGCCAATGTAAATTGCGCCTCCCGTATCTAAAGTTCTATTTGACCGACGACTTAGCCGCTTGGTACGTGGGCTATTGGTGCTCTTAAGTGTCCTTTGGCACGATTTGTTTTCAGTTATAATTAAAATTTCGGTAAAACGGGCACCTGCCCAGGGCGCCGAAATTGGCGAAATTCGAACGGCCATAACTCCCGGACTAATTGTCCGGCAGTGATCAAACCAATATGAAAAGATAGTGTGTGGCAACACCTAAACACCCACCAAGTTTCATAATTATAGCTATACTGGAACATAGTTAAAAATACGGCAGATTTTTGTAAAGAGATCTCGGCGCCTCCGGCATTTTGGTACATTCTGCAAAATTCAAACGGCTATAACTCCCGGACTAATTGTCCGATCGTCGCCATTTCAACATCAATAGATAGTGCGTGGCAACACCTAAACACCCAACAAGTTTCATAATTTTATCTCAATTGGAACATATTAAAACGTGCACCCCGTAAAACCGGATAGCTCCCCCTACCGCTCTACCCAATGCCAATGTAAATTGCGCCTCCCGTATCTAAAGTTCTATTTGACCGACGACTTAGCCGCTTGGTACGTGGGCTATTGGTGCTCTTAAGTGTCCTTTGGCACGATTTGTTTTCAGTTATAATTAAAATTTCGGTAAAACGGGCACCTGCCCAGGGCGCCCAAATTGGCGAAATTCGAACGGCCATAACTCCCGGACTAATTGTCCGGCAGTGATCAAACCAATATGAAAAGATAGTGTGTGGCAACACCTAAACACCCACCAAGTTTCATAATTATAGCTATACTGGAACATAGTTAAAAATACGACAGATTTTTGTAAAGAGATCTCGGCGCCTCCGGCATTTTGGTACATTCTGCAAAATTCAAACGGCTATAACTGCCGGACTAATTGTCCGATCGTCGACATTTCAATATCAATAGATAGTGCGTGGCAACACCTAAACACCCACCAAGTTTCATAATTTTATCTCAATTGGAACATATTAAAACGTGCACCCCGTAAAACCGGATAGCTCCCCTACCCCTCTACCCAATGCCAATGTAAATTGCGCCTCCCGTATCTAAAGTTCTATTTGACCGACGACTTAGCCGCTTGGTACGTGGGCTATTGGTGCTCTTAAGTGTCCTTTGGCACGATTTGTTTTCAGTTATAATTAAAATTTCGGTAAAACGGGCACCTGCCCAGGGCGCCGAAATTGGCGAAATTCGAACGGCCATAACTCCCGGACTAATTGTCCGGCAGTGATCAAACCAATATGAAAAGATAGTGTGTGGCAACACCTAAACACCCACCAAGTTTCATAATTATAGCTATACTGGAACATAGTTAAAAATACGGCAGATTTTTGTAAAGAGATCTCGGCGCCTCCGGCATTTTGGTACATTCTGCAAAATTCAAACGGCTATAACTCCCGGACTAATTGTCCGATCGTCGCCATTTCAACATCAATAGATAGTGCGTGGCAACACCTAAACACCCACCAAGTTTCATAATTTTATCTCAATTGGAACATATTAAAACGTGCACCCCGTAAAACCGGCTAGCGCCCCCTACCGCTCTACCCAATGCCAATGTAAATTGCGCCTCCCGTATCTAAAGTTCTATTTGACCGACGACTTAGCCGCTTGGTACGTGGGCTATTGGTGCTCTTAAGTGTCCTTTGGCACGATTTGTTTTCAGTTATAATTAAAATTTCGGTAAAACGGGCACCTGCCCAGGGCGCCCAAATTGGCGAAATTCGAACGGCCATAACTCCCGGACTAATTGTCCGGCAGTGATCAAACCAATATGAAAAGATAGTGTGTGGCAACACCTAAACACCCACCAAGTTTCATAATTATAGCTATACTGGAACATAGTTAAAAATACGACAGATTTTTGTAAAGAGATCTCGGCGCCTCCGGCATTTTGGTACATTCTGCAAAATTCAAACGGCTATAACTGCCGGACTAATTGTCCGATCGTCGACATTTCAATATCAATAGATAGTGCGTGGCAACACCTAAACACCCACCAAGTTTCATAATTTTATCTCAATTGGAACATATTAAAACGTGCACCCCGTAAAACCGGATAGCTCCCCCTACCCCTCTACCCAATGCCAATGTAAATTGCGCCTCCCGTATCTAAAGTTCTATTTGACCGACGACTTAGCCGCTTGGTACGTGGGCTATTGGTGCTCTTAAGTGTCCTTTGGCACGATTTGTTTTCAGTTATAATTAAAATTTCGGTAAAACGGGCACCTGCCCAGGGCGCCGAAATTGGCGAAATTCGAACGGCCATAACTCCCGGACTAATTGTCCGGCAGTGATCAAACCAATATGAAAAGATAGTGTGTGGCAACACCTAAACACCCACCAAGTTTCATAATTATAGCTATACTGGAACATAGTTAAAAATACGGCAGATTTTTGTAAAGAGATCTCGGCGCCTCCGGCATTTTGGTACATTCTGCAAAATTCAAACGGCTATAACTCCCGGACTAATTGTCCGATCGTCGCCATTTCAACATCAATAGATAGTGCGTGGCAACACCTAAACACCCAACAAGTTTCATAATTTTATCTCAATTGGAACATATTAAAACGTGCACCCCGTAAAACCGGATAGCTCCCCCTACCGCTCTACCCAATGCCAATGTAAATTGCGCCTCCCGTATCTAAAGTTCTATTTGACCGACGACTTAGCCGCTTGGTACGTGGGCTATTGGTGCTCTTAAGTGTCCTTTGGCACGATTTGTTTTCAGTTATAATTAAAATTTCGGTAAAACGGGCACCTGCCCAGGGCGCCCAAATTGGCGAAATTCGAACGGCCATAACTCCCGGACTAATTGTCCGGCAGTGATCAAACCAATATGAAAAGATAGTGTGTGGCAACACCTAAACACCCACCAAGTTTCATAATTATAGCTATACTGGAACATAGTTAAAAATACGACAGATTTTTGTAAAGAGATCTCGGCGCCTCCGGCATTTTGGTACATTCTGCAAAATTCAAACGGCTATAACTGCCGGACTAATTGTCCGATCGTCGACATTTCAATATCAATAGATAGTGCGTGGCAACACCTAAACACCCACCAAGTTTCATAATTTTATCTCAATTGGAACATATTAAAACGTGCACCCCGTAAAACCGGATAGCTCCCCCTACCCCTCTACCCAATGCCAATGTAAATTGCGCCTCCCGTATCTAAAGTTCTATTTGACCGACGACTTAGCCGCTTGGTACGTGGGCTATTGGTGCTCTTAAGTGTCCTTTGGCACGATTTGTTTTCAGTTATAATTAAAATTTCGGTAAAACGGGCACCTGCCCAGGGCGCCGAAATTGGCGAAATTCGAACGGCCATAACTCCCGGACTAATTGTCCGGCAGTGATCAAACCAATATGAAAAGATAGTGTGTGGCAACACCTAAACACCCACCAAGTTTCATAATTATAGCTATACTGGAACATAGTTAAAAATACGGCAGATTTTTGTAAAGAGATCTCGGCGCCTCCGGCATTTTGGTACATTCTGCAAAATTCAAACGGCTATAACTCCCGGACTAATTGTCCGATCGTCGCCATTTCAACATCAATAGATAGTGCGTGGCAACACCTAAACACCCACCAAGTTTCATAATTTTATCTCAATTGGAACATATTAAAACGTGCACCCCGTAAAACCGGCTAGCGCCCCCTACCGCTCTACCCAATGCCAATGTAAATTGCGCCTCCCGTATCTAAAGTTCTATTTGACCGACGACTTAGCCGCTTGGTACGTGGGCTATTGGTGCTCTTAAGTGTCCTTTGGCACGATTTGTTTTCAGTTATAATTAAAATTTCGGTAAAACGGGCACCTGCCCAGGGCGCCCAAATTGGCGAAATTCGAACGGCCATAACTCCCGGACTAATTGTCCGGCAGTGATCAAACCAATATGAAAAGATAGTGTGTGGCAACACCTAAACACCCACCAAGTTTCATAATTATAGCTATACTGGAACATAGTTAAAAATACGACAGATTTTTGTAAAGAGATCTCGGCGCCTCCGGCATTTTGGTACATTCTGCAAAATTCAAACGGCTATAACTGCCGGACTAATTGTCCGATCGTCGACATTTCAATATCAATAGATAGTGCGTGGCAACACCTAAACACCCACCAAGTTTCATAATTTTATCTCAATTGGAACATATTAAAACGTGCACCCCGTAAAACCGGATAGCTCCCCCTACCCCTCTACCCAATGCCAATGTAAATTGCGCCTCCCGTATCTAAAGTTCTATTTGACCGACGACTTAGCCGCTTGGTACGTGGGCTATTGGTGCTCTTAAGTGTCCTTTGGCACGATTTGTTTTCAGTTATAATTAAAATTTCGGTAAAACGGGCACCTGCCCAGGGCGCCGAAATTGGCGAAATTCGAACGGCCATAACTCCCGGACTAATTGTCCGGCAGTGATCAAACCAATATGAAAAGATAGTGTGTGGCAACACCTAAACACCCACCAAGTTTCATAATTATAGCTATACTGGAACATAGTTAAAAATACGGCAGATTTTTGTAAAGAGATCTCGGCGCCTCCGGCATTTTGGTACATTCTGCAAAATTCAAACGGCTATAACTCCCGGACTAATTGTCCGATCGTCGCCATTTCAACATCAATAGATAGTGCGTGGCAACACCTAAACACCCAACAAGTTTCATAATTTTATCTCAATTGGAACATATTAAAACGTGCACCCCGTAAAACCGGATAGCTCCCCCTACCGCTCTACCCAATGCCAATGTAAATTGCGCCTCCCGTATCTAAAGTTCTATTTGACCGACGACTTAGCCGCTTGGTACGTGGGCTATTGGTGCTCTTAAGTGTCCTTTGGCACGATTTGTTTTCAGTTATAATTAAAATTTCGGTAAAACGGGCACCTGCCCAGGGCGCCCAAATTGGCGAAATTCGAACGGCCATAACTCCCGGACTAATTGTCCGGCAGTGATCAAACCAATATGAAAAGATAGTGTGTGGCAACACCTAAACACCCACCAAGTTTCATAATTATAGCTATACTGGAACATAGTTAAAAATACGACAGATTTTTGTAAAGAGATCTCGGCGCCTCCGGCATTTTGGTACATTCTGCAAAATTCAAACGGCTATAACTGCCGGACTAATTGTCCGATCGTCGACATTTCAATATCAATAGATAGTGCGTGGCAACACCTAAACACCCACCAAGTTTCATAATTTTATCTCAATTGGAACATATTAAAACGTGCACCCCGTAAAACCGGATAGCTCCCCCTACCCCTCTACCCAATGCCAATGTAAATTGCGCCTCCCGTATCTAAAGTTCTATTTGACCGACGACTTAGCCGCTTGGTACGTGGGCTAATGGTGCTCTTAAGTGTCCTTTGGCAC